>ML785610.1:195181-212390 GCA_009831015.1 Picea engelmannii | reverse complement strand
TGACACAATTGGCACCTTCACAGACACCTATGATAGCCATGACACATGAGGATATTAGTGGCATTGTTGATATAGTGGTGGATCCATGCATGAGGATTGCACACCAGGGACAGGTAGACCTGCATGAGAGACATGAATTGATGACAATGGAATTTACACATACCTATCAGTATGAGGAGAGTGAGTCACCTCTTTTGGGGACTCCATTGTTTGATCAGACTATGGAGATAGACAGTTTGATGGGACACTTACTTCCAGGACCGGTCTGCAGTGATGAGGATGCACTCCTTATTGGTTGGGATGACCATAGCACGTGTCTGGACACATTTGTATGGGATCCAGGCGTATATGATAGTAGCAGGGTGAGTGCATAGGAGGATACAACTTCCCATATAGGATACAATGTGATTTAGATGGAGCTAGCAGTTGGTGATGGTGTGCAGTGGCATATAGGAGGACCCAATAGCACAATAGACAGATGGCAGTTCAATGGCCTATATTTTGAGGAGAGTGTTGTTGGGGAGTCCAGGGTTGAAACTAGCAGTGAGGGGCGTGAGGTAGCACCTCAACAGGACTTTGATTAGGAGTCTTGATACTTGGCAAGACAATTGAGAGTCAGTGAGCACATGATCATGGCATCCACTAGGTGCATTGATGACACACATGCATTGTTGGCAGATTGTTGTTGGAGGGCATCAATGGCACATGACAGTTCAAAAGAGAGATTTTCCATGGATGACTTTCATACTCTCAGGGAGAGAGTGACTATGATGAGGGTTGACTACCAACAATTGTTGATGGACAGAGACTATCTATTGGGAGTTGGCAAGATGTATCACAGGGCCATGAGGGAGCAGGAGTTGTAGGTGGATAGACTCACTCATGAGCTGGGGAGCACACGAGGATTCTTAACATGCATAAATCCAGACCAGAGGAGCTCCTTGAGGAGATTAGACATAGATCCACTACATCTATCTTAGTAGAGAATTAGATATATCCTTCAACCACATTGTTAGAGGATGTTGGTGGTTTAGCAGAGGAGCACCAGTTGATGGAGGAGCATGAGGAGTACCCAGGATCACTGATGAGTATGGAGAGATATGATCCAGAGACACAGGAGGATGTCCATGTATTGCAGGAGCTACCCTCCCAAGAGGATCTATGAGACAGACGAGCACTCACATACACATGGGGAATCCAAAGCAAGGGGCAATTATGAGGACACTTCCATTTGTGTCCTAGGATTGGCTGACCTTCATGTAGAGGTTGACCTAGTAGTACACCTAGGATCCATGATGTTGCAGGAGTATATAGGAGATTACATGAGTATGCATGAGCATACAGTGGTGAGTGATAGTTCACAGAGACATGTAGAGGTGTACAGTGGGATTCAGAGGGACGTATTGGATTGCAGGGAGGATACACACTTAGTGGAGCATGGAGATGCCTCTCCTTTGCAACATGACATAGTTATGAGAGATCACCTTCACAGTAGCAGCAACTATAGGGGTGATGATGGTTGGAGAGTGATGGACAAACATTTTGGGGAGTTACACCCGGTTGTACCTAATGATTGGGGTTCGATAATGACTATAGACGAGTATTTACCATGGGTACCAGTGGATGAGCTTTTGGTTGAATCCTTGGGATTGACCAAAGCATATGGTACTTTCCAGTCCTACAGTCAGTTACAGATGTTTATGTTAGCTTTCCCCGACACTTTCATCATTGACATCATCATAAGGGGAGATAGACAGTGGCATGGGACATCAGAGACAGACAATTGAGACCTTGGGTGTGATAGTGAACATCGTAGTCCATTGGATAGCAGATATCTCATAGGGTGATACGAATTTAGATTCTCATGAGGATGAGCATGGAGGGCTTCCGACAACTATTAGTATGACACATAAGCAGTTAGTGGGGATTGGAAGTGATAAACTTCCAAATTTGCCATCAGATCCAGGAGTCCATTTGGTTAGCAGGTTGTTTCACTTCATGATGGCCCAGGTTGCGCCAGAGAGCCACATACTTCACTCTGGGATGGTTTTGGGAGGGCTTGTAGGGGCTTGTCCTATGGAGTGAGACAATTTATCATTTTTGATACTCATGATCGAGTATGGAGATGGTTGGGCAGATATTACTTCCAGAGAGGTACTTTTACCGATGCAACTTCTGGAAAACAGGTCCAGTTTCCACATGTATTCCAGCATGAGGATCCAGGAGTGGGGGATCCGGTATGTATATAGTGAGCAGAAAATCATGATCAGAGTAGTGCAGCGCCAACATGGTTATCTTGGGTAGAGACTAGCATGGGACCTGGGACCCTTGTAGGGGAAAGTTATTTTGACTTTCCATTGAGCTTCAGTATTGAGGAGAGCACGTCACTTGAGGGTGATTCATTGAGGTCTTGTAGTACCTCAATATGCAAGCAACTTGTGCAGTTGGTGGAGACCATGTTGGTATTGGTATGGACTTGGAGGATGGGCTCATTCCGGGTTGAGGCCATGTGTCATTTGCAGGAGCCTCATGGTGTTTATATGTTACAAGATTATGCTTCATAGGGTATTGCAATTCACATCCTGATTTGGGACCCGAGGGATAGAGTGTGTAATAGTTCATCTTCGGATGGAGCCTACTGTGTGTCCCACAGGTGGACATGGGACCCCAATATTATATATGGATTGATTCAGTTATTGCTTGAGGACAAACAATATTCTAGCAGGGAGGACTGTAATGTCCCCACTTTGGGACATCATTATATTAGAGAGTGTTATGATGACCAGAGTAGCCAGATGGAGGTTATAGCGAGTACATTAGCTATTGAGGGGTTTTTTGGGGTCTGACTTGCATATCTCATCTTATTTCATCATCATGATCCATTATGCACAACTTGTCTTTGGTTCCATTGCATTTCGACGATTTCTGCGATTTTGAGTTATTTTGGGCTATATGTTAATTAAATTCACTAAGGAGGTCATATTGAACATAATACTTGGAGGAACCTCTTAGTGTAATAGCTCATTGGAATCGGGAGGAATAACACTATAGGATAGGATGATGAGAAGTGACTTTTAGTGGCCAGGGAAGCCACAAGGAGGGATAAACTATTTTTTAGAGGTAAAATGGTTAATTGATTAATTAATAATTAAATAAAGCAAAAGTCACTTGGAGAGACAAGGTGAGTAGGGAGGATAAGAGAGAGATAAGGGCCTCTATTATTTGATTATGTTGTTTATCATTTGATATCTGGCTTCTTGCTAGTGAGCCCATGCACTTGGGGGTTTTGAGGGTTTTGACTTAACAAACCATAGAGATAAGCTCGGTGGTGAAATATCCCACCCAACCTAGTCCAAGCTTGGTCATGGAGGTGAAAGATTCATCTCTCATAATTCTACAACAATCCTCTCTTAGTTACAAGTGGATTCTACTACAGTTACAGGTTCAAAGAGAGGTACGACGCAACTTCAGGGGGTTTCCAGCAGGAGGGCGCACTATCTTGAGGAGAAGAGTTTGTTTCAGGCATGGAGAAGGATTATGAGGAAAATGACTTCTGGGTTTTCATTGTAGGGCCTAGGGTGCCTTTCCTAGCCCTTTCTGGAGGAGGTTTCCCTGTCTTATTATTTATTGGGTTTTACACAAGTTGGGAAGGAGGACACACCACAGATTGAGGATCCAGTCTTTTGGGGGGTTAGTTCTTCATTGTTTAGCTTGAGACTTTGCTAGGGGGTTCCCCTTGGCCCGATCTACAGTTTGGCACCTTTCTCAAGGGATTTGGCAGCTTATTTCTTGGAGGCCGAATTATTGGCTCGGTTCAGCCAAGAGGGCGCAACTGTCATTGGAGACACTTTGGTTTGGGGGTCTTCCCGTTCATCTATTGCTCTAAGACTTCTCATACCTTCTTGTCATCATCAGATATACCTTCTCAGGGAGGTTTACAGTGCTTGAAGGCCATCAGAGAGGAGGTTGTACTTCCTTTGATCTACTCCAGTCAGGACTTGTGCATTGTGAGAGAGGGCATCACCTTTAGCAAAGGATATCCATTGGTCTTCAATATTATTTGGTGTTCAACTTGTAGAGGCTTTTGGAAGCCTGGATCTTCTTCTATCTTGTATTTTGGAGACTAGACACTCTAGTATCTTATATGTATTCCAGATCTGCTCCATTTTGTATGAGGACAACCATTGTTATGAATAAATCAGATCTGAGGTATTTTTGGTTATTCCTTGTGTTGTTGATTTTGCATCGTGTTGAGGTATGTTCCATTGCTATATCTATTTTTATTATTGTTGCAAACACACATAAAAACTATCAGTATAAACCCTAACGCAACCTAAAAGACCAAAATCAACAAAGTGTTTGACAAAAAGCCACAACTAGAAAACACAATGTTCCTAGCATCCTGGCTTGGGAACATTACATAATCAAGTCAATTAGGCCAATTTAAGACACTTAAGAGTTAGTTAAGATCAACTTGGTGTAACGTGTTCTTAGGTAAAGTGTGTTTTTTTAGTGTGCATTTGTAATTAAGTAAGTTGATGGTCACAATTACGTTCTAAACATGAATTGATTCAACAATTCATTTTCTCCTTGGTATTAATGACATTTTCTTTGTGGCTTAGCTCCCAATTGGTCCATGATCTCTATTTAAAGAACATCGAGGGTCATTTGTTGATAGTCCATTGTGATGGATGTATTGGAGATATTACACACCCACCTAATATTTCTCTTCCTATGTTCATTAGACTATGTTGAGGGAGTCCCTTGATGTAAGATATTCTCCCCTATATGAGGGCGCCACCTCCTCTTCAACCATTACTTAGTTGTACGTCAGTTAGACTAGTTGAGTCAAGTCTTGCATGACAACTTGGGTATTATCACCAAGTGTTGCATGCTCACCTTGGGATCATCACCAGGAGGGCACACTTGACATGCATGAGGTTAGGAGGGCGCACCACATGTGCATGCATGAGATTCTCTCGACTCCACTTATGTGAGTCTGTTCACTGATCATTGTATGGTCGGTTAACTAGGATTAGGTGGCAATTCACTTCGGCTTATGTCAGTGGGTGTCCACATCTCTCTAGAAGACTACTATGACACATTAGTTTGAGCATGTAGCTTATATCTATTGTAAATTATTCACTTTGAGGATGGATTAGTGATTAATACAATTTTTAATTCTTTCTCTCCAATTCTCTCAAGTTTGCAAGTTTGTTTCTCATTGTTTTTAGCTAGATTCTTTGTGCAGGTTTCAACCAAATTTCACAAGAAATTGATGACAACTTATTCCATGTTTGTATTGATATATTGCCTTAAAAGTTCATGTTAGTTGAGGCCATGGATTGTTTTCAAACATGACATCAAAGCTCACATGAAGATCCACTCATGTATGTTGTTGATCGAGATCTTAAATATGTGTCATTAGATGCAAATAACTTTTCATTTTTGACAAAGATACAAGCATTTTTCTCAAATCTTGAGGTTCAAAGTTCTATTTTTAAGTGTTTTAACTCTGTCACGGTAGAGCAGAGACAGTTCGTAGGAGGTCCGCGTGCTCTATTATTGTATTTTGTGGGCTCCGTCCAGTTAAATATAGCTGCCAAGGCCTGTGAATAGTTATAATTTGCCAAATAGGGTTCGCTGCTCCAAGGCTCGTAGTGAATTCTATGACGAAGGGGTTTGCACAAAATATGAAGGAAATACTGAGACTGTATTCTCTATTTCGATCTCTAGTTGATGGTACCGTGAATCTTCTTGCAGAGGAGTAATCTAAGCAGATCCATCACCGAGGCGGATCGATTTTGATCGAGATTTTGGGCAGACGGGTTATGTAAAAGGCTTTGAGATTACGTGGGAGTCATATTTAGAGCTGTAATTTGGTAAAAATTCTCAAACTTAGCAAGAAAGGAACCCTCAGAATGAATTATGCGTATTGAGGAAACCCTAAACATCGAGACCTTAATTCACATCAAGCGACGGCCGATCTCTGAAACCCGAATCAACGAGCATTCTGAGCAGGCACTCTGCATCCATCACTGAACCGGATCGATTCTGAGAAAATATTCTTAGCTTTTTTTTTTTAAGTAGATTTGGATTTTACTTTTGTTAAGCGACGACATACCTATGAAGTCCTAATCTACGAGCTTGACCTAATTAGATGCACAAGTTTGTTCTGTCAATATTGGTTATAATTTTATTTACTTTTTATTTCCTTGTGCTTGAATCTAATTGTTTTCGTGTTATATTTTTTATTCAATTTTTCTCAAAATTGGGCAAGAAATTGTTGGATCTTCAGATTTTATATTTTCTGTTCAATTTTTCTTAAAATTGGGCAAGAAATTGTTGGATCTGCAGATTTGATTGGTTAATTATGTATAATTCCAGTGTAGCAGGGATTATAAGCAGGTTGAATCCATTTTTGGATTCAGAAATGCAATTTAAATAACAAAAAATTGTCATTTTAGTGCATATTTATGTATTCCCGAACTAAAGAGAAGCCAAACTTCAAAAAAGATCTAGAAATAATGCTTGATAATAAATTTGCATCCTTTGAAGAGAAGATTGAAAATAGATAGACAATAAAATAATAGGCTTGGAAAATAAGTTGCATAAATTAGATATTAGATTACAAAAATGAGAAAGTTAAGTCAAGAAAATAAACAATTAACCCAAGGAGGAGAGGTTGATAACTTAGAAAATCTTAATATGAAGAACAAGATTAAAAAGCTATAAGAAAAACATAATAACAATTTGGCCCTAAAATATTTTAGAAGGTAAATTGAATATCAAACTCATCTAAGAAGAAATGACTAAGCTTATAGAGTCAGACCATGAGCACAACAAAAGAGCTTTACACCTCATAATTTTTTTGTTTGAAATAGGAGAAAGAAGAGGACATGCTAGTAGTAGTCAAGGAAGAACTATAAAATAAATTACAAATTGAAACAACTAGTCTCAAAGAAGCAAAGAAGCAAAGAGGCCAAGCAAAATAATTGAGCATAAAAAGAGGTTAATTTGTGTTAAGGTAAGTTCTAATAACCATAAATATGGCATACTCAATAAAACTCCAAGTAAAAAAGGATCAGGAATATTTATAAATAAAGACCTCATTCCACAAGATCAAGGTAAATTAAGAAATGAAGTTCAAAAGGTAAAATAAGTTAGGAATGAAGGAAGATGGACAATAATTAAGAATAGAAAAACTATTATGGAAAGAGATCGAAAAGACAATAAAAAATAGAAATTTGGGAAAATTTGGATCCCCTCTTGGCATTGTTGTGGCTTTCCATGGACAAAAGGTACAATGTTAAGTTGGATCCCAAGTGAAATTGATATTATTTTGTTTGTTGAAACTTGAGAGCATGAAGAATCTAAGGTTTCAACATAGAAGGATTTGTCTTGTGGTTGGTATGGAATAAGAAATCATATCGCAAAGGGATTTGAGGCATAGCTTGTTACATAAAAAATAACATTTTCCTCGTATTAACCTTCACAAGAAAGACCCTTTCAATCACTACTAGTGGATGGAAATTTCATATATTAATGCCAAGAAGATTTATACGACAATATGTTATTTTGTGCCTGTTAATTCTACCTTTTATAATAAAAGCAATCTAGATGAAAAGTATCCTTACAATGACTTAGAACATGATATTTATATTCTGAGAAAGGAAGGCATTATCCTCTTGCTAGGAGACTTTAATGTTAGAACAACAACTAACCAGGCTATTATCTTAAGCAATGATTCCAACCCTAATCATTGTTTCAGCTAGCAGTGACAAAAGAAGCTTTGAAGGCTTGGTTGAGAATTTGTTCGATGTTGAACTGATCAAGATCTGCAGTTCTCAAGATCTAATAATTTGCAATGGTCTAATGAAGTGGCTGAAATCCAACTTAAAGACTTGTATTCACGGGCTTGGCAACAATGTTGTACATTATTTAATATATGATATCTCCATGTACAACCAAATAGTAAATTTTGTCATCTTAAACGTGTCAATTTTTCCTGCAACTCTATGCAACTAATTTCAGATCAGAAAATTACTTTCAAGTGACCAAACAATAAACTCTAGTTGTTATCATTGAACAATTTTACATTAAAATTATTGACGAAAATTACAGCAACGGAAAACAACAAGATCAGAGATAAATAATCCACACACTTGAGACACAAAATATTTTGTTATGTAAATTGTCAAAATAAAAAAATTCTGAAGGAAAAATCATCCTTCCCAGCTTGCACAATTTCACCAAAAATCTGAGGACAAACGTGTCCTTTGAAAACCAAAAATCAACAATCTTTACCCAGGACAAAATTCCAATTTTCAACCTGTTGCAGACCACTTGTACCGCCTACTGACGTCAGCGATACAAACCTACACAACCACCTTGAAAATTCCACGTGTGGCCTCACACGTGTGACCTGTCATTTTTTGTTGTACAACAGTCACACATGTGACTGTATGCAGTGTTTTGTACCACACGTGTGGTATGTCCGCATTGTTTTCCCACACGTCCAAACTGTCTCTACACATTTGCAGCTCCTCTAGATATTCACATGTGCGACCTTGCTCCTTCGTTCTCCTCACACATGTGGGGTCTTCCTTGGCTGAAAAAAGAAACATAAATTTTCAACAGCCCTAGGTCAGATTGCTAGAATTGCATAATTTCCCTTGCTGAAATTTCCAAGCTCATAGCACAAGTGCACACTCACTTATGCTAACTCCATAATGACACAACGAGATTTGTCACAATCTCTCCTCTCCTTATATAGGAAACTAATGAGTGAGTTTAGGAACCCCTTCTAAACTCAACATTAAATTAGAATATTGTATTCCTCTTTGTGGGTTTGACACCCCAACACAAGCCCACAAAGCCCGTCACCAAGCCCATGAATCCCTAGTTTCATCCCAAGGGTTTTTTCACTGAAACAAAAGAGTAATCTGGTGCCAAGGAGAATTTCCACATGCCTAACACCATGGCCCCTAGTGGGAATACCTCACGAAGCTACAAAAACTTCAACACTCCCTCTTAGCGAGGGAGGTATTCCATCCTTGAACATTTGGATGTACCTCTATCTCCCATACTGGAAATGACTTTGTCTCTTGTACTAGATCTGCTACCACAAATGCACTCTAATCCTCTTGATTGGTTGCTCCCTCTGTCACTGAAGAAAATCCTGCTCTCCAATCCTCCTGATTGGTTGTCTCCTCTGTCATCGAAACAAGATCTGCTAAAAGGCATGGATCCTCCTGGGAAGACATGAAACTCCTAGAATCCTTTCGCTTCTGAGCCTCCTTGACCCATGATACCTTCCTATCAATCTTGGAAGATGTCTCTCTCCTACCAACTCCCTCTGAATGACTGACTCTCTCTTTGAGCCCACTGACTCCCTCTGAGTCTGCATACTCCCTCTAACATATAACTTCTTCTCAACAATATTGGGTGGTTGCTCCTCCCCACTGAATCTTGAGGGATGAATCCCCCCCAGTCTATACAACCACCAGAGCCACCTTCTCCCTTTGGACATGCATAGTCGTTGGAGTTATCTTCTCCTTGTCCTTTGTCCGTTTACTATTGTCGGCAATAGCTCGTATAGGTCAACCCTTCAACCTGTACAATTTTATCTCTCTAACTCCAAGAACCACTATTGATCTGAAGCTATATCCTTTGGGAACAAATAACACTTGTCCATCTTGGAACAATATACGATACCCCTTCTTCTCAATCTTCGAAACTAAGAGCGCACTCCTCTTGAGTTATGGCACCCATAACACATTTATCACCCTCAACATCTCTCTTGACTCTAGCTGGAATCATATTGTCCCAGTTCCCTATAATGTATGCCTGGTTCCCATACCAAGCTCTACACGCATATCTAAGTCAGTTTTAGAGGTACTCTCAAACAACTCTCGTGCACCTGTCATATGGAAAGAGGCTCCACTATCCACTAACCAATCACCATCACACGAGACTATACTAGAAAGGGTGGAGACCAGTAAGAACTCCCTCTAAAGCCTATCTACAACCTCATCAACCTTTCTTGTTGATGCTTGTTTCCTTCTTCCCTCTTTTCTCCGTAGTGAACACTCTAAAGAATAATGGCCATAATCATGACAAGCAAAGCACTTGACTTTGCTAAGGTCCTTCTTCCTCCTAGAATCTGGAGATGCCTCTCTCTTTGAATAACCTCCTCCTCTACTCCTACTAGTACGGGCAACGAGGGCCTGATTCTCATCATTGTTGCTCTTCTGCATACCATTCCTGGACTCTAACCAAGTCTCTTCCTAGATACAATCGATCCATAGTTTGTCAAAGTCTGGAAATTTCTCTCTTGCACAAATCCCCTGCACAAATTGTTCCCAAGACCCGGGAAGACCTCTCAATGCTACATTCACCAACTCAACATCCTCAATTGTCTCACTGATGGTTGGAAGATGATCTCAGATCTATGTAATCTTCATAAGGTAGTTCACGATTGTGTCCTCACTGGACATCTTAACAACTTGAATCAGGTGCTTCAAATGTAACTTCTTTCCTGTATTCCTGTTTTGATATAGACCCACCAAAGCATCATACATTTCCTTCGTAGACTTCTTCTAAGAAATGTGATGAATTAGGTGATCCTTCACGGATTCTAGCAATGCTCGCTTGGCCTTCACTTCTTTCTTCTTATGAGCTGCCAATTCCTGTGGATCAGTAGGACTTTGAACCACACCCTCAACATACTCTTTCAGGTCATTCTCCTCCAACAGAAGAAGAACCCTAGTCTTCCAAGCCCGGAAGTTAGTTGCCCCTTCCAACCCGTCCTCAATCTTCAAAGTGTTCACCATTGTGAGCTACTCATAACAAGAGAAAGAAAAATATGCTACAACAATTATGTTGTACCTCCAACTGTAGCAATAAGTGTCTCAAGAGATGACTGCAACAATAAGCATGTCTCAACAATAAGGACAAAATTCCAATTTGCAACTTGTTGCTGACATCAGTTGTGCAGACCTACACAACCACCCAGAAAATTCACACGTGCGGCCTGTCCTTTTCTGTTGTACTTCAGTCACACATGTGACTATATGAACTATTTTGTACCACACGTGTGGTCTGTCAGTATTATTTTCCCACATGTGCGAGTTGTCTCTTCACACGTGCGACTCCTCTCACACGTGTGGTTCCTCTAACTCTTCACACATGTGGCCATGCTCCTCCTTTGTCCTCACATGTGTGAGGTCTTGCTTGGCTGAAGCAGAAGCCTTCCTTGGCTGAAAATATAAACATAAATCTCCAAGAACCCTAGGCCAGATTGCCAAAATTGCATAATTTCGCTTGTTGAAATTTCCAAGCTCCTGGCACAAGTGCATACTCACTTATGTTAACTCCATAATGACACAATGAGATTTGTCACAATCCATCCTCTCCTTATATAGGAGACTAATGAATGAGTTTAGGAACCCCTTTTAAACTCGACAAATTTATTCCTCTTTGTGGGTGTGACACCCCAACACAGGCCCACAAAGCCCATCACCAATCCCATGAATCCCTAGCTTCATCCCAAGGGAGTTTTCACTAAAATGAAAGAGTAATATGGTACCAACGAGAATTCCCACATGCTTGCAACCATGGCCCCTAGTGGGAATACCTCTTGAAGCTACAAAATCTTCAACAAAACAACCACCAACCTGACTCTGATCATAGACCTTTAACCAAAACTCTAAACGTTGTCATGCACACAATCCCCATAGAATAGAATTTTGATAACCTAAAGCACTTGATATTTGACGAAAATAAAGTTGATATTTTTTTAAAGGACTTATACAATGAATTGAATCTTCTATCAAATAAGGACAATATCAAACACCTCTATCATAATTTTACAACAACCCTCTCTACTTCCATTAACAAGTTCTCTATTGAGATGTCATGTAAAAAGGATAATAGAACAACCAACTTTTGGTATGATAAAGAGTGTAATATTAATAGAAAAAACATTAGGGATGCTTCTAACAAGTCCTTAAAATTCGACAAGATAAATAGCTATAAAACCCTAATTAAAAGGGGGAAAATGTACTATAAATAGAAAGTGAGATGAGCTTTTACACCTCTTTAAGCTAGATCTTTAGAAATTGTGGAGGTGAATTCTAACTCATAAAACTATAGAAAACAATATGATTCCCTTGAGGGAATGAAATTCCTACCTTAAAAGGATTTATGAATCCCCCGATGTCATGGAAAAAATTCAAACCCTTTCTACAAAGAAAGAATGGAAGCTAAGGACATCAAAGGCTACCAAACATAAATCTTAAAAAATGGACAACATATCATCATCCCTAACATCCACAAGCTCTTCAATTTAGCAGTCAAGGAAGGTTTCCCTAAACCCTGGAATCAAAGCCTCATTTTTCCTATTTTTAAAAGCAAGGATAATAACAATCCCTCTAATTATAAGAGCATTATGATTAATCCTATTTTAGCAAAGTTATATGGCATTATTCTGGAAAAGAATATCAACATATAGCTATAAATCCATGGGAAAAGAGCTAAAGGAAAAGCTAGATTTAGGAGCTATCATCAATTGTGGACCACCTTGTTAAGCTTAGGATCATTGTGAAGGAGTGTTACAATAATAAAACCAATCGCTTGTGTTGTATTTTTTTTACTTTAGACAAGCATTTGACATAGTTCCTAGTACTAACCTTTGGAATAGATTATAAGAGCTAAAAGTCCATTTCAAGTTGAGATTTGTTGCAATAAGGTTGTACAAGAATTTTATTGCTAAGTTTAGGAACTCTAAGCATTGGTTGGGAGAAATTAATTGTAATATAGGATTTAAGCAAGGGTGTCCCTTCTCCCCTAAAATTTTTGGCATATACATCAAGAAGTTAGATGATTGCTCGGAAGCAGCAGGTTGTGTCGACATGACTCTAGCTAGTATAGTCAACATCCTTCTTCTTTATGTTGATGATATTGTTCTTATGGTGAGGATTCCCTCTGATCTCGACAAGAAACTAAAACTTATAAAGGATTTGTGTTCTAGTACATATATGACTTTAACACTAAAAAAACAAAGGTTATGATAATCAAATAAAAAAATATCACTTACGCTAATTTTTTCGTATGACAACAATAGCTTGGAGGCACTAACTTCATACAAATATCTCATAATCAATCTTCGTCAAAATCTTAACAACAACCATAGCTATGAGGAAATGATAAACGAAAGGTGTAAAGCTTAGTATGTTCTTGAAAACAATTGCAAATCAATGGACCTTTGGCTTTGGGATAAAAAGAAACTCCTCTTTGAGACTCTCGTCACTCATGTTATCTTATATGGTTGTGAAGTTTGGAGTTGTATCATATTTAGAGAACCATGGAGAAAAATAGAGAAAATCTAAAAGTGTTTTATGACTTTTTTCTTAAAATTAAAGGCAATACACCCTATCATATCCTCTTCATAGAAGCAAACATTTCCCCCATTGAAAGAATGGCTATGACTAGGTACTTAATGTGAAAGAACAAGATAAACAACATAGAAGACAAGAGACTTTCTAAAATTGCTTCAAACCCCAATCAAAACCACCTGCAACTCAAGCAGGGTTGGCATAAAGATGCCAAGGCATGGATAAATCATTGGGGAATCAAGAAAGATGTCACTCTACAAAATAATGATAATATTAAAAATATTATTACATTTAAATTTAAGTATAAATTGTGGTATGATTAATTAGAAGATAAGAGAAAATTAAGATACTATAGGGAGGTGCTCAACCCTAATATAGAATATCAAGAGTATCTTTCTATTTTAACTAGTGTAAAGAAAAAAATCAACATTGCAAAAAATAAAAAACAAACTCTCATGAGCTCCATAGTGAAATATGAAATTGGACAATTACTAAAAAATCATGGTTTAAAATAACTTATCATCCTTGTGACACTAAGAGGGTTGAAGTTGAAAACCATTTTCTTTTAGAATGTCCTACATACACTCGCATTAAATCACAATTTCAAAATATTTGTTACAATACTAACCTTCCTAACCTTCTAACTCATAAATAATATGGTGATTTAATAATGATTCTCTTAAATCTATTAAAGCACAAAAACAAAATTTAAAAACAAACCAAGTAACTCATTGTCTTTCTTAAGGTATAATACCAAAGTTGGTCTCATTGGACATTAATAACCACCACCACCACCATCATCATCATCAATATGTTATTTTGGTTTTGTTTGTTTCTATTATTGGGTTGCTTCATTTTTTATCTGTATATTCTCTTTGTTATGCACCTTATGTGATCTTGGAAAATCAGAAACAAATATAATCTTTTATGATCTATGCATACTCTTTGACGTGTGTCTTGGGCGATTTTGACAAATAAAAAATAGAAGGAAAATGTGTATTTTCTAGGTAGACTAACCAAAATATAACCCCATGCATATAAGAGTCATTCTTTTAGGGGGAATTATAATATTTGCATGTGTTTGTGTGCAGTGATGCATAAGGTTTTTTGCATGCAAAAATAAAACTTTTTAAGGTAAGCATGCACTCCGAGGAGGCTGTGAATATAAAATTTAAAAAAAAATCCTTTATTATTTCTAACATTTGATATAGTTTTGTTATAAGTGTCTTGGTTGGAAGTTGCTTTCTAGAAATAGAGGTCTTAAGTTAAGTCATTTTAAAGCTATTTTTTGTAAAAGTGCATGCAACTTAAATTATAGAGTAACTTTATTGTAAAAGTGCATCTCACTTGAGTTATAAAAGTGAATCACTTATTGTCATAAAATAACTTTATTGTTACTTTTAAGTTACCCTTTTTTTTTTTAAATGCACGATGCCTAAGTAACTTTATTTAAAGTGAAACTCACTTATGTTATAAAAATGAGTCATTTGAATTATAAAACAAACTTATTTATAAAAGTGAGCTTACAGGATGAAGTTAGAGAAGGAGCTCAAATATTTTTACATTTTACAAGTCGGGGACCTTCTAATGTACTCATCACCACATGGTTCAACCTCCACCTGCCATGTGGCACCTTGGTTAACATTTTTATTTTTTATGTCTTTCTTTAAATGGTAATAACTTTGTCGTTCAGAGAACATTTCAGTGTTTTTTTTTAACTACCTATTTTTTCAAGTTCCCACTATTTGAATAATCAATTTATACTTTTGGATTCATCTTAATTTCATATTTTAATATGGTCAGTCCAAGTGAGACCTTACTTACCAGTTCAAACTACTTCTCATGGAAATCTCGTTTGGGAGGTGAGGAACATTTCTACTGTGGATCTCACAAGTCGCGAAATCTTGAAGAGTGAAAGGAAAAATTCCCGAAAACATTGAAGGATAATAGTTGTGGGCCCAATCGAGTTTCGGGGTTCCGGGAGTCAAGATATAGAATTGCATGTCAACGCAACTCCCAAAATTGTGAAAAGGAAAAATCCAAAATAAGTGGCAACAAGAGGCGTCTGTTCAGCACATTGAAGGACTCAACCCTCGTTGATGCTTCAGGTTTCAGAGGTTGAAGAGACAAGGGGATCAACAACAAAATTCGCAAAGAAATCTGAAATCCCGAAAGGAAAAGAAAAGCCCCGATCACATTTGTTGGTCAGTAGTGGAATATACCTTGTGTGCGTGGTATTCCCTGTGGGGAAACCAAAGAGTCAATCAGACTCAGGGGAAGATTTAGAACGATCTTGCGTGGATCTTGGCCCAAGGGTCGGGGGTCTGCATCATTTGGTATCATAGCTCAGAACAAGTTCTTTTCTTTCTGTAGCAGAGAGAAAAGGGGAACATTTTACAGCCATGTCGCCGAGAAGAAGAGACATGCCAATGCCAATGCCTGATCCAGCAAGAGAAAGAGAAATGCGTGAGTTACGTGCCAGGCTTGATGCCATGGAGATAACACAGAGGCGCACAGTTGACGTTGGGGATATCAATGAAACTGAAAGTGAAAATGAAGCTGGAAACGAAGGAGAAGAAGTTGCAGTCGAAGATGATGCAGATGAACGCTTATTCAGGGTTGTTACAAGGATAGGTGCTAGAGCAAAAATGGACATTCCAGGGTATGATGGAAACCTGGATGTTGAAGATCTTCTAGACTGGATTAGAGCTCTAGACAAGTACTTCGACTATGAGGATGTCGAGGAAGACAAGAAGGTCAAACATGTCGTTACTAGACTTAAAGGGCATGCAGCACTATGGTGGGATGAACTGCAGGCTGACAGATGCTGCAAAGGCAAGCAAAAAATCAAAAGCTGGGATAGAATGGTTGCAAAGATGAAAGACAAATTTATACCCAGGGATTATCAAATCACTCTATTTCAGAGGATGCAGAATTTGAGACAGAAGTTGAAGTCAGTAAAAAAATACACTGAAGAGTTCTACAAGATAAACATTAGAGCAGGTCATCAGGAAAGTGATGATGAAAAAGTTGTTAGATACATGAATGGTCTGCAGTATGACATTCAATATGAGATGAGCATGATAACCATTCAAAATGTGGAAGATTCTTATCAGATAGATCTGAAATCCGAAGAGAAGTTGAGCCGGAAGTAAGGTCAAAGAGGCCGAGGTAGAAGTCAATCCAGAGGCAAAACAATTGCCCAAGACAGAACTCAGAAATCTATAGAAGAGGGGAAGAAACCTCAAACTCAACATGAGAGAGGAGGAAGCTCACGGAGAGGGAAGTATGCTGATAGAAATACTTTTCCTCGAGCTAGAGGAAGAGGAAGAGGCAGAGGCGGTGAAGTAAAATGCTTTGTGTGTGGAAAGATCGGACATAAATCCTATGAGTGTCCAGATAAGAAGAAATATGGTGGTGAAACTCACATTGCCGAAGCTCAAGGACGGAATGTTGAGGCAGAAGACGCTGAGGGCGGAAGATCCTTAATGATGAGGAAAGTTCTCTTGAAGCCGGAGAAGGAGGCAGAGAACCCAGCCCAAAGAAACAGTCTGCTTAGGATTGCTTGCAAAACCAAAGACATGGTATGCAAGGTCATAGTGGACAGCGGTAGCACAGACAATTTCGTATCTACAGAGATGGTAGAAAAGCTGGAGCTGGAGACTGTTCCACATCCAAGCCCATACAGAGTTTCATGGCTACAAAAAGGACACCAGGTAAATATCACTAAACAGTGTTTAGTTGAATTTAAAATAGGAGGATATAAGGATGAAATATTATGTGATGTCATTCCCATGGATGTTTGTCATCTA
>ML785610.1:178172-188551 GCA_009831015.1 Picea engelmannii | reverse complement strand
CACTATTTGTTACTTTCTCATTCACTTTTTTCTCATTTGTTTTTTCTTTATCATTTTGGTTTTCCTTTTTAGAATCACTTTTATTCTTCTATATATTTACAAATCCTCTTGTTTAGGCGATGTTTTCTTGCGAGTATCACATCCGTCCATCTGTACAGTTTCATAACTTTCATCTGGTGAGTAATAATTCTCTTGATCAACCATTTTCTCATCATATATATTTTCCAGAACAATTGCATTAGGGTTTGGTTGTCTGGGAACCCTTGGCCTTTATGGGTTATCAATATTTTCAAACCTCACTCTGTTTTCTTTGGGGGAGGGGGGGGTTGGGGGGTTCTCCTTTTCTTTGGGACCGACATTCTATGATTTGCAACATAATTATCCCCCCTTCTTAGTCTGGTAATATTGTTCTGCATTTTCTTTATAATTATATTCATTTGTGCAGTTTCAATTCTTTACTTGGTTTCTTGTGTTGCAACAGGATCTACCTTCACATATGGTATGGTTCCCTTAAAAAACCCTCCTCCAATTGTTTGATTTTGGGTTAGACGTGGTTTGAATATTTGTTCTTTCTTGAACTAGAGGTCCCCTGATTATAAATACTTAATCCTCCCAGTTGTCTTTGTACTTTTCCCAAGATAATGTCGAGGTCGACACCTACCTCAATCATAATATCTTCCATCTCATTGGATTTAGTCATTTCTTCCTCCAAGGTATCCATCTGGGATGTTCTGATAGCATATTTCACATTTGGGGGCATCCCATTCTTATAAAAACCAAGTATAACTGGGTCATTAGGTATTTTATCTTCTGGGATCTTACTCAAGGTTTTATTGAACATGAGGTTAAAATATCGCATTCTTTCATTCTTCCTCAAACCAATTTGGGTGAAATCAGTGAGGAGAGTATGATATGCAATTGGAGGGGCGAACATAGTCAGGAACATGGCTTTGAGGTCGTCAAACAAGCGGATTGATCTACTGGGTAATTTCATATACCATTCATACGCTCTTCCTGACAAAGTTTGGAGAAATAATCTTACCATGACATCAAGAAATAAGTGAAGGTGCCTCTTTGTGTCGATTGCTCCGTCTCCAGAAAAATCCTTCAAGGTACCCTTAGGGAGAACATGGATATCATGTTGCTCACCTAGAATATTTAGAGGGGAATCTATTACTCTCCTTTGATTTTCAAATATCAGGTTTTCTTGATTTATTGCAGGACCTCCTCTATCTCCTCATCTCTCTTCATGAGGTTCTTCTCACGGTTGTTCATTTCTTTCAGCCATGTCCATAGATGTTCCAGTAATATGATTTATGGTTCTCAGAATATAGATTTTCTTACTTTTGCTTCTGGTAATTGGTCCCTTGTATTCGTCCAGCTTCAATGCTGACCTTCTCCTTATTCTGCTCTAGCTAGCCTTAGGTTTCTTCGGTCTTGTCACTCTATCTCCTCTATCTCTGGAGGATTTCTCTTTCTTCTTCTTGGACCAAGGTTTTCCAAGACCTTTACAAATATTCATGGGTCTCGGTTGTCGATATTACCAAGTTATATAACTAATGTAAGATGCTTTGTTGGTTATTCAATCCAATTTCTAGGTGGGGCGGATCAACTTGGGGAAAAGTCGTATATTTTTCAAAAAGCTAGACCAGATTTCAGATTTCAATTCATTTCCTAGTATGGTCACCAAAAATGTTGACGCTTGAATCCATTAGGATCGAAATGACAACCTCACGAGGATATAAATCCCCCTACGTTTTTATACAGGTAGTACTCATCTTTACTTCAGATTTTCTTGGGACTCTAGATCTTCAGAATGTGGGACTTTGCAGAAGTTCGTCGTGGTAATCAAAGAAATATAAAATATCAAGGAATAAAATAGTTTGTTTTTCTTTTAAAGAAAGTTCCTAATAAGTGACCAAGAACCGCACACTTCATACATCCAACAAAAATAGATAAAATTTCCTCACATCCATCATAGTTTAACTAAAGATTTATGATCACATAAAAATAAAAGAAGATGGTCTGCATGGATAAGAGAACTTTAACAGAGTGAACATGGGCAACTCAAATAAAGATAATGATAGATCAACCTAAAATAATTTATATTCAAAACTCAAGGTTACAAAGTACAGTCGAGATTGTCCCCAAAGTAGCTCTCTTGAAATTTCTAAAAATATATAGTATGTTACATATTCTTTGAAATTTAAAATGTGTTTGTCCTAAGTACTAGTATTGGGGCTCCCGTGTACCATAAATAAAATAAATACAAGAAATAATCTCGTAGAAGGAGGATGGTTGGAGAAATTACAACAAAAAGACTTGGAAAGAAGAAAACGAGAATTTATCATACTTCGGTTAAACCTTTCTAGTGAAAGAGGTCGAATAATTGGATGAAGAAACTGATAAAGGAAGAAACATGTGATCAACGTAAACTTACTATGATGGTCATTCATGTCTTCACTTTCTTGCTTTTGTCCTTTTATTGTCTTCATTAACGGTTACAGGAACTGTCTCAACTATTTCTTTCCCTTCGTTGGTTAATTTCTCGATTACTTTCTTGAACCATTCTTCAATATAACTTTTCATTGGTGCCACGTTTATATCATGTCGGCTTTTGATGTTGAATAACTTGCTTTCCAAGTCTCTAAAATCAAGGGGAATACCATGTATCGCTTTCTCAATATCTTTATTCTTCACGGAATAGTCGACTAGCCAATTGTATATGTCATCTTCATTGTATTCGAGTATACCGTAGAATTGTTGTCGAGTTGTTGTTTCCATAGGTTGACGAGAGTGTTATTTTAACTAGATAGTACTTGAAATTAATCCCTTGAGAGAGATAACAATAATATAACCCTTGGAAAATTGCACGTTAATGCAATTTAATGAAAATTTTCCTCGAGCCCTTTGCTTATTAATGACGATCTTTACAGAACCTGCATGATCAGTTATTAGCATTAAACCACACTAAATGAATTTTAGGAAAAGCATGAAGATGGCGAGGACAGAAAAGGGAAATTTTGAATTTGGGGCTTTTTGGGAACCCGCCAACCCGCGGTTGTGAACGATAAAAAATAGACTAAGTATTGCATGGCGGTTGGACGGACTCGATATAGGAGAAATGAAATGCTTAAGAGCTCGGTAAGTCCAACGGTCATAATGTAGATCATGGATCTTTGGGTGCAAAATAGATGCCGCGGAACTTTGGCATATGAAAGCTTGAACCCGTGAACCTGCGGTTGAAAAAAATGGTTAAGTACATAATAAAACGGTGGTTAGTTGGACTCATGATATGGGAATATGGATGAAAGTGAGAACCCGCAAGTCCGCCAACCCAAGAACTCGCCAATTTTGAAATGTGACTAAGTATAGTAACTAGAAAGGGAAAAGAGAAGGGAGAAAATCAAAGGGGAGTGGGGGTAAGTATAGAAGAGGGAAAAGAAATGGAAAAAATAAGTTGGAAAAATAGAAAAGGGGAGGGAAATTTCGAAAGCGGTAATTGATCTCAACAAGTAGGAAAAAGGACAAAAATAAATTTTTAAAAAAAGGGGAAAAAGAGAAAAGAAAAACAAGAAAAAATTATGTAAGTTACAGCGACAGTAAGTGCGCAGAATAATTGAGTCTCATGCAGATGGATGAAATTTTTTCGAGTGGGGATATTACATGCAGAATCCAGAAAAACTGCCCAGAATAGGATCGGTGATCGTTAAATGCAGTAAAAGGCAGAAACGATGGTTAAAAAGTTTTAATTACAAGGCATAAAGATGATGTGTAGTCATAAATGTAGCAAAGGTTGGAGGTAATGAGAATAGAACCAGAGAGAATATATGATGAAGGCCAACCAACAAGCGCATTTGGAGAAGCAAAGTCCACCACTCCGTACATTCCAGAGATTGTAGCAGGGAACCGAATTTTGAATATCTCGCCCGAAGTAATTGAGTTCCTTACATTGGAGATGAAGGAACAGGCACAATTACTATGTCACATGGACTTAGTCTTGTCACAGATACCCATATGGAAGCCTTACAAGGCTTGCAAGTAGGGGTGGTGTAGGAAATACAATTTTGGGCATAATCAATGACAAAGGAGTTAACCAAGGTAGCGGCAGATAAGGAAAAGCCTGCAGAGGGTTCATACTAAGGTATTGTAGGAGAAGGACGAGGTCGAGAAAAAGGTCGAGAGGGTACAAAAAGTCATACAGAAGATATATAGGGATATTCCCGAGATATTGGTGGTGATAGAAGCCACAATAGAGGAGCAGATATCAAAAATCAGCAAAGTAATTCAAGGATTCCACAACAGGGTTGGAGAGTTGGAAGCGCACACCACACCAAGTACACCACCTGAGAAAAAGGAACGAAGAGACATAACATCCATAACCTCAATGGAAGACATTAAGAGTCTCAATGAGGAGTGTGCAAGGCTATGTGAAGAAAGAATGTGGATTTGAACACAACTAACGATGATTTCAGAGCTTAAGAAAATTGAGGAAATAGTAAGAAGTGTGCAGGAGAAGGCACATAAATCCAATGAAATCATAAACACTCTACCTCCAGCGGAACACATGATGACCATCCTTGCAAATAGACATGTATACAATGAGATAGAGTAGATGAAGGTAGAGAAGAAGACTATCGCATAGAGATTGGAACCCATGAAGCACAAAGCACTCAAGATAATATGGGGATTGGCAACGATGTAGGGCATGGTGAAGCAAGTTGAGAAAGACTATGAGGAGAATCTTGTGATGCTAATGGCACATTACATAGAATAAATCTTGGAGAGGGACGTTGAGGCAAAGAAAGAAGACAATACAACCAGAGAGACATTGCAAAAATTTATGGAGACATGGAAGGGAGCAACGCAACAGGCCTAAGTGGCTCGAGACAAGCCACATGTGAGTGTTGGGGGCCTGTTGGACATGCATTTTGGATGAAATTTTGAGAAATATCCTAAAGTTTGAGGAGATGTGCATTAAAGGCACATTCAGGATCGGAGCATGCAATAAAATCGCATTTGGCAGCGCATAAGAAGATAAAGCAAGGAGATAAAGTAGGAAAAGAAGCATGTGGGAGAAAAGGAAGGAAAAGCAGCATGTAGGCATGAAGATAGGAAAATCACGCATGAATTGTGTGTTTTCATGAGTTGTAATGAGTCATAATGAGTTGTCGTGGGGTTTTGGGATAAGCTAGTAGAGTTTTTAGCCCTAAACTCTATGTATGAATATGTAATGGGTTGGGAAGAATGGGGTTTGTTGAGAGTAAGAGATTAGGTTGTTGAGAGAATAGGCTAAGAATGAGAGAGAGTATGTGTATGAAGGTTTAGGGGATATTTTGAAGAGAGAGGCTTGTATTGCATAGCAACTAGGAAACATGGGGAATGATATCATGATGTATCTATTGTAGCACAGTGTGCAAGCCGAAGATGATTCCACGAAGAATAATAAAGAAATAGGTTGTTATAGATGTAGCCCGAGGATTAGGTGAACCACGTTAAATTTTGTGTTTGAATGTGTCATTTTATGTGATTGTTCATGAATGTTCTGTTTATGCATGATTAGATCTAGCTATGAGTGATGCATGGTAACTATGAATGTTCCATTGAATTGTCTATGTCGTAATTTGCATTATAATGGTGTTGTATAATTGAATTTACCAATTAATAAAGGGATAAGAGGCATAGAATATTGTGCATGGGGTATATAAGTATCAATGAACACATTGATGACCTCAGATCCCCTCATCCTTGCAGAAACACGATTCCTACAATCCTAGTACATACCTCAAGTGAGACTTCACTTGCATGCAAGTGATTTTGAAAGGGAATGTATCTTAAGGGTTTTATTGGATAGATAACTTGAACCTAGGGTATTACAACTACATACCCACAGACACAGACACCCATCATTTAGGAAGGTTGACCAAATTGAAACAGTCTGGAACAGTGGAAGACTTTATTGCTTCCTTTAAGCACTTGGCTTTCCACATGGAAGGCATGACAGATGATTTCTTTCAAGAATGCTTTATCAATGACCTCAAGGATGAAATCTGATCCCAGGTCATCATGGTTCTCCCCCAGACTTGGTTGGAAGAAATTAAAAATGCCAAGGAGGCACAACATGTCATCTTGGCCCAAAGCAGAAAACCCACTTTTTTGCCCCGTCCAAAACCCACCACCCATACTCCTTAGGCCCCTCCTCTCAAGGTTGAACTCCAACTCAAGGGTCTTCACTACAATTGTGATTATAAATACGTTCCTAGGAACAAGTGTAAAGAGAAGAAACTTTTTATGGCCATTTCAGAGGATGTTTCTAATGAAGCGGTTGAGGTTTCACCTAAAGAAGAGCTACCCAAAACAAATAATCCTACAACACCCTCTGATCCTACAGAAGTTGAACCACTAATTTCATTAAATTCTCTCATTGGATTTTCTACTCCCCAAACCCTCAAATTGATTGGTTCCATTAAGCATAGGAAATTCATCATCCTAATTGACAGTGGAAGCACTCATAATTTCATTCATTGTTGCCCTGCTCAATAAGTCATTTTTTATATCCTTATTGTCAACAATTTTCAAATCATGATTGCCAATGGTGGTTCCATGAAATGTGGGGGGCATTGTGAAAATGTGCACCTACAAATTGGTCAGTATAACCTGAAATATCACATTTTTGTTATTGACATGGGTGGTTGTGACATTGTGCTTGGTGTTGAATGTTTACGCAGTATTGGCCCCATCACCGTGGATTTTAAGGAATTAACCATGCAATTCCAATAGGAAGGAAAACAATATAAATTCCAAGTCATTATAGCAAGTTCTTTGTAGATCATCAATTCACATCTCATGGAAAATTTACTCAAAAAAGGTAATCCTGTCATCATTTCCCAACTCCATTCCATTCAAGCAGTTGAGACACCTCTGGTACACCTTGATCTTCAAGCGATCATTTCCTGCCATTCCACTATTTTCCAAAATCCCCAAGGACTTTCCCCCTCCCACAAAGACCATGAAATTCCATTCCTTTAATCACAGGTAGTCGTTCTCCCAATGTTCTCCCTTATTGTCATCCCTTTTCTCAAAAAAATGAAATTGATAAAAATGTCCAAGAATTGTTAGAAGCGAGTGTTATTCATCGAGAAGGAAGGCACTTGGCACATCTGTCCTAATTTTCGTGCCCTTGACAAACTTACCATCAAGGACAAATTTTTCATTCCTATCATAGATGACCTTCTGGATGAAGTCAGTGGGGCTCAATACTTTACCAAAATTGACCTTCGTTTGGGATACCACAATATACGTATTAAAGAGGAAGACATCCCTAAGACTACATTTCACACTCATGAGGGATACTATGAGTTCTTGGTCATGCCCTTCGGTCTCTGTAATGCCCCCTCCACTTTTCAAAGCCTCATGAATCATGTCTTTCATCCTTTCCTCCATCACTTTGTATTAGTTTTATTTTATGATATTCTCATCTATAGTAAAACATGGCCAGACCATCTCACCCATGTAGATCAAGTTCTCCATCTCCTCTCCAAGCACCAACTTTTCCTCAAACAATCTAAATGTGCTTTTGGCACCCCTGAAGTTGAGTACCTGGTTCATATTGTTGGAAAGGATGGTGTAAGGGTGGATCCCAAGAAAATTGAGTCTATGAAAAATTGGTCTCGCCCTAAAACTCTTAAAAGTTTGCATGGTTTACTAGATTTAACGGGATATTACTTCAAGTTTGTTCAAAATTATGGAAAAATTGTGGCTCCTCTCACAACTCTCCTTAAAAATAATTCTTTAAGTTGAACTCCAGCAGTTGATCAATCCTTTCAAACCTTGAAATAAGCTATGTGCACTATTCCTATACTAGCCCTACCTTACTCCACCAAAACCTTTGTTATGGAATGGGATGCATGCATGAGAGGAATCAGGGCAGTCCTCATGCAAGATGGACGACATTTGGCTTTCACTAGAAAACCGTTGTCAGGCCAACATCTGGGCCAATCGATTTATGAAAAGGAAATGTTGGTTATTTTGCATGCAGTGGATATTTGGTGCCTTTATCTATTGGGACAATGCTTCCAAATTAAAACGGATCATCAAAGCCTCGAGTACTTCTTGGAACAATGAATTTCATCCCTGGAGCAACAAAAATGAGTGACCAAGTTGTTTGGATATGATTATGAGATTTTTTACAAGAAGAGAAAAGAAAATGTGGTGGTTGATGCTCTTTCCCTGAAATATGAAGAAGAAGGGTCCCTCTTTTCCCTCTCATTCATTGTAGCAGACTGTCTTCAGGTTGTTCGACATGAATGGTTTCAAGACCCTAAAATTTCCATCCTAATCCAAAAAATTCAACAGGATCTGCAAGTTGCTCCAGGGTACTCTTGGCACAATGAAGAGTTTATTTATAAAGGTCACTTGTATTTAATCAAATAGTCGACCCTTCAACCCAAGGTGCTCTATAAGTTTCATGCTTCACCTACAGCAATCCATTCGGGTTTCACCAAAACTTATGAAAGGGTAAAACGATCTTTCTTTCGGGACGATATTAAAAAGAACATCCGCACCTTTGTGGCCGAATGTGATACATGTCAACGTAATAAGGGCAAGACTATCGAACTTCCTGGTACACTCCAACCACTTCCACTTCCACCTATTATTTGGATGGATATTTCCATGGATTTGATTGTTGGCTTACCCAAATCAGGCAATAAGTCAGTCATCATGGTGGTAGTGGATCGTATTTCCAAATATGCTCATTTTTGTGCTCTTCAACACTCGTTCACAACATCCACAATGGCTCAATGTTTTATGGATAATATCTTCAAACTCCATGGAATGCCTCATTATATTGTTCTGATTGTGATCCCACTTTTACCAGCAATTTCTGGCAAGAACTATTCAGGCTCCAGGGAACTCAATTGCATCTCAGCACAACTCATCACCCCCAAGATGATGGCCAAATGGAAGCAATCGACAAGTGTTTGGAAACATATTTGAGGTGTTTTACGTCTGACAGACAACATCAGTAGGTTCTATGGTTACCCCTAACCGAATGTTAGTACAACACCTCTTATCATACTTCCACTCGCATGACTCATTTTGAAGCAGTCTACAAACAAAAGCCACCATCGATTCTCCCATACATGTCGAGTGTCTCCAAAGTTCAGGAATTTGACCGCAATCTTACTATCCGCGTGAACATTCTCAATACTCTCAAAGAAAATTTGGTAATGGCTCAAATTTGCATGAAGCAGCAGGTGGATCAAGGTCGTTCTGAATGTCAATTTATTGAAGGGGATCGGGTGTTTCTCCACCTCCAACCATACAAGCAGACTTCACTCAAAGCCCAGTAGTGTTAGAAACTTGCACCAAAATTTTATGGTCCTTATACTATAATCAAATGCATGGGGCCAATGGCCTAGCAGTTAGCTTTTCCCAGTCACTCGAAGCTACATTTTGTTTTTCATGTCTCATGCCTAAAGAAAGTGATTGGCACCAAATTCCACACCCAGACCAGCGTACTAAAGTTGAATGAAGAAGGTTCCATTTGGTTTCATCCACAAGTCGTATTGGATCAGAGAGAGTGTTGTCTTCATCAACGCACCATCAAGGAAGTTTTGGTTCACTAGAAGCATACTCCACCAGAAGATGTCACCTAGGAATTGGCTAACATTCTGCAACAGTTTCCTCATCTTAAGCCTTGAGGACAAGGCTCTTTTTAAAGAGGGGTGGAGGGGCATGTTAGGGACCTAACCCCTCACGTAGATAGAATAATATATTTTCAATGTAATAAAGGTTGACAATAGTTAATAAGGCCTAAATACATTTTTCATGTAATAAATGATGACATTAGTTAGTAAGGCCTACTTAAACAAAGTTACCAACTTAATGAGAACTGTGACCTAAAAACGAGAACTCTAGCCCTTAAAACCCATATTTTTCATAAAAAAAACATGAAAATCAACCCCCAAATCAAAAAGTGGTGTTACCGATAGCACCATTTTTTCTTACCGGATTAAAATTGCAACAATTTTCAAGCATGGCCTTCAAAACTCATATAGATGCTTAGAAAAACCTTAAAATCAATACCTAAATAAAAAAGTAATACTACCTAAAGCAAAATGTTTTTTTCTAAACATTAAAATTATAGCTATTTACAACCTAATTAAAATTGTGTCCTTGACAACCAATCCCTACGCAAATAAACAACCCAAAATTGGACCCCAAATGGTCACTTGAAAATTTATTTACAAATTGTTTTTTTTTTACATTAAAAAATAACTGAATAGAAAGGAGAAAATATTCACAAATATTTTTTTCAAAATTCAAAATTCAAATTATATATATATAGAATTCAAAACAAGGTGAAAAAGAAAAAT
>ML785610.1:164241-175232 GCA_009831015.1 Picea engelmannii | reverse complement strand
TTACATCTTTTTGATATTTTTAAATAAATTTGGTTTTTATTTATTTATTTTTATTTTCTCAAAATTTTCTTTAATTTTATATATATATTTTTTTAATTTTTAGGTTTTTCCTTTCCTTTTTAGTTTTTTTTATATAAGTTTTTTTTTAATTTTCTTTTATAATTTTTTATTTTTTAACTTAAAAAATAAAAATTTCTAATCGTTTTGTTTTTCATAGTATATATTTTAAATTTTTAGGTTTTTCCTTTCCTTTTTAATTTTGTTTTTATATATAAGTTTTTTTTAATTTTCTTTTATAATTTTTTATTTTTTAACTTAAAAAATAAAATTTTCTAATTGTTTTGTTTTTCATAGTTTTTTCAGTTTTTAACTTTTCTTTGAAAAAAAAATAAAATTTATGGTTACAAAAATTTTTTTTAAATGGTAGTTTTTTGTTTTACTTTAAAAAAAAACAACTGTCGGATTTGTTTTTGTTTTTGTTTATTTCATAATGTTTTAAAAATAAATTTTAAGAAATTATAAAATGAATTTTTAAGCAATGATTTAGGAGCTGATTTTGAGTTGTTTATCAACAATGATAGTCGTTGTCGAGGCCATGGTTTCAATTAATTTATCATCTTAAATCCAAAAAAAAACTTGGTGCTACTGGTAACATCGCTTTTTGATTCAAGGGCCAATTTTAAAGTCTTTGTCCACAATGACATTCGTTGTCAACGCAACGGGTCTGAATAGGTCTAAATTTTAATCACTACAAAAAAAGGGTGCTACATGTAGTAACACTTCTTTATTTAGGGGTAAAAATAGTCACTCTAAAAAAAAAAAGAACTCTAGAGAGTTCTCGTTAAGTTGGTAACTATGTTTTTAATAAATGTGAACAAATAAATGCAAGAAGACCTAATAGAAGCTTTTACTTCTAGAAAGATCTTCCTCTAGAATGTTCTTTAGAAGATATAATTGGTATAAATAAGAGTAGGAGGCATGAGAAAGCTTGTCTTGAAAATCATTGTAATAGAGTTATGCTATGTTGGAGGTTTCCCCCTCAAAGAGGCAAGTGAACATTGTTTTCTCTAAATAAAGGTATCTGGTGTTGCTTTTCTCATATTTTGTTGTTCCAATGATATTTGTTGAATATTCTTATTTATGTCTCAACTTCCCCTATTCAATTTCAGCATCAGAGTACAAAATGTCAACATTGCAATCGAGTTGGTCACATGGAGAGTCAATGTTTTGATCTCCATCCTTGTGAGCATTATGGAAAGAAGATTCGTACAATATAAAAATGTTCCAAGAGAAAAACAAAATGCAAGATTGAAGATTCATTGTGAGTGGATAGATCCTTGGTAGTGGTCATCAACAGCCAAGCGATTATTAAAGTATTACCGAAGAATTCAAACTCAAATTAAGACTCATCTTGCAGCAGAACGAAACTCTCATACACCTTAAGAGGGGCAGTTCAAAAATCAAGTGAAGATGGTTTGTGAAACCACTTGTGGTCTCTCCTTTCAGCTGAAAAAGGGGAGAATTGATGATGGAATTGAAGATGGTTGTCAGACTGGAAGTTTCAAAAAATATGTCAGATGGGAAATCGTGGTCTGAATATGGCAGACCTTGGGAGAATTATGGTTCAATGACTTGCAATTGAATCATACACATAGGATACGATTGGGATGCTAATTTTGAGAGAATTATTGTGGACATTTTGTTCACCTTGATGGTCATTCGACCTAGCAGAGGACAACGAGGTCCTTCTGCAATATAGCTTTGCATTTGATTGAGTTGTCATGCATTTTTAGGGATGTGTCAGACTTGCAGTTGATTTACTTCTCTTGGTTCGCTCTCATCATATTAGAGTTCACATCAGTGAACAAATTATATGCATTTTGGCTCACATGATAACATAGTGATATTTTCCAAAGTTTTTAGCTTCCAGATTTGGTGGTTTTTCAAGCCATTCTTCATTGAGGTTCAACTCACGAGTTTCAGCATGAATACTTGGAAATGATACCATTTTATGTTGCATTGCTAGTATTATTGTTCGGACTTATGATTGAGTGGGGAATGTTAGCCTCTTACTTGTATACAATCATAAAGTCCTAGTGTACCACCATTATGTAATTCACATTTAAGGATATAATTTTTATCCTAAGTGTGTTTCTAGATTCCTATTTTTCCTCCTACCTTATCTCCTAATGAGGTGTCAATGTGAGAGAAATGTTGGATTACTAAGAGGGGGGGTGAATCAGTAATAGAGCAATTTAATCCTTGTTCACCATAAAATGCAAGTGTTATATCAATGTAGCATTATCATCCAATAGTTGCAGAGTAAATAAACAATGAAAAAATGAGCAATCACACACATACACAGTACACTAGTGTTTTACGTGGAAACCCAAAGTCAGATAAAACCACATAATTTTTTTTCTTATATTTCTTTAAGAATTACATTCATTGGAAGCACCAACTTCTTTTGTTTTCCAGCTGCAATTGGAAGGAGGCTTCAACCCCCTAGTTTCTCAGGCTACAACCTGAGGGAAGCTCCAACTCCCCAATTCTCTAGCTACAACCAAAAGGAGGCTACAACCCCCTATGTTCTCCAGCTACAACCAGAAGGTGGACACAACCACCTTTCCTTGCCCCGTCCAACCTCCCTGACATAGAAGTATAATGATGGAACCATTGTCATACTATCACTGTGAAATATACTGATGTAAACCTGTACCAATCAACTTGCACCAAACAACCTGTACCAATAAACTGAACCATGCATCAACCTGTACCTCAACCTGTAATCAACATCTACCATGAACAAGTATATCAACCATGCACCAACCTGTAATTAACATGTACCATAAATAAGTGCATCAACCATGCACCAACATGTACCTCAACTTGTACCATGAACAAGTGCATCAACCATGCACGAAACCTGTACAAATAACATGTCACAACAACATGTCCAAACAACCTATCCCAACAATCTTATCAACCAAATCAAATCTACTCACCAAGATCAATCACCAAGACAACTCTCAAAGATGTGCATCAACCAAGCATAACACAACAACTCATAATCATCACCAAGATCAATATGTGATTCTAATAATATACCAATACAAGTATGTTACATCATCCATAAACCATGTGTCAAAAATACTACTAACAAGTGCCTACAACCATGTACCAAGTATGTACCAATCATGTATCAACTACTCATCAACTATGACTCATCAAGATGCACCAACATCATCAACTATACACCTCATGTATGTGTCAACTCATCAACTACTTGTCTCAACCATGTACCCAACATGTACCTCAACCAAAATCCCTCATCAATTTCATCATCCAAATCTGATTTTTAACTTTGTAATATACCCGATGTATAAGATCACATACCTGCAAACCTTCATTAACTTTAACAACAAGAGACTAGCATTTTCATCAAACTTTACTTTAGTCTCACATGACTAATTTTTGATTAGTCAAAAACCCTAACTTGCAATAATCATAACTATGTACTTGTAATGAATAAAGATCTGAAAATGGTGCACAATGTTCTTCAGTGTATTTTATGCAATTCCTCCAGACTTCACTACTTGAAACCTCTCAAAAAAGGAGTTATAGCAAAAATGGCATACCTTGTTGAATTATGGATTATTCTAGAGAGCGAACTTGTAGAGTGTGCCCTGCACGAAATATTTGTTGTATGGATCTAAAAATTGTACAAATAATCCTAAAGATTGTACTCTAACCAATACATTTGTTCTTGCTGAATTTGGATCTGTTATGAAGAAGTTATAATGTTTTTACCCGAAACACTTGTTTTAGACTAGTTTCGGGACTAGCCACAAACCTTATTTTCCACGGCGTGTAACTCCAAAAATACAACAACCCACAAGCTGAAATTTGTATCATAGCTACTTTGATATGTTTTCTCAATGGCCTCCCAATTTCACAGTCTGAATCATTCTATAAAAAACGTTATTGTGAAAATGGTGAGATGACTTGTAAATAACATACCTTAGAAAACATCATCAAAAGAATTTATCATCCCTTGAATTTCGGTCTTCTTTACTTCACCTTCCCTCTGAAATTCGGCTTAAATATCCTTTGGTTACCTCAGTCACCTGTAGATATTCAATATGCTCAAGTGGGATTAAAATGAGAGAGCCTTGCCTCTTATTTATAGTTTCATGTAGCTTCCTCAAGGGGTTACCTTTTAACCATCTTAACCCACTTTCATTATTTTAGGGTTAACCCACTTCTAATTTCTCCATTAACTTTATTATTTAAATAATTTCTTTTTTATTCACTTTGACTTATAGTACACTCATCACGTCACTTTATTATTTACCTTCTAAAATCTCTTCAACCACTTTGACTACTTTGACCTTTTGGGGCTTCTAGATGACTCATGAGGGTTCTCCAACTTCACACGGCCATAACTCTCTAACTGTGAGGATTTATGTGACTTTCCACATACCACTGGAAATGGCATAACATGTATTATCTATCTAGAATAGTCTTTCCTTCAAATATATCAAAACTCATACCATTATCCATCAAACAAACTTGGGTCCATTACCCAAACCTGGGTTCTCCAACTTCTCATGGCCATAACTCTCTAACCGTGAGGAGTTATGTGACTTTTCACATACCACCGAAAATGGAATGACATGTACTATCCATATAGAATAGTCTTACCTTCAAATATATTAAAATGCATACCATTATACATGAAACAACCTTGGGTCCATTAGCCAAACCTTTGTTCTACCATAATTCGCTATCGGACTTTCTCCAAGGGTTGACATCAATCACTAAGGGTTGACATCAATCGACAATATCACTCTCCAATGGTTGACATCAATGAAAACCAACAATCCATACCAATTGTCCATCAACCTAAGCCAACTGTCTAACAATCTCCCCCTTTGGCATTGATGGCAACACCAACATTGATGGAAACACTTAGTCATTATAAAATTCATGTGTATACTCATCATCAATGTTTCTATCTCTCCCCCTTTGACATCAATGGAAAATGGTATCTCCCTTTGGGGTTGCTCCCCCTAACTGAAATCTCATTGGGGTTGCTCCACATGTCTACATGCCTTTGATTTTTATTTGTGTTTATAAGTCTTTGATTACTCTCTCTCCCTTCATATGAATAATATCTCCCCCTTTGACAAAGGGTATCACTCTGAAGTCATATCGTTCATTCTTCCCTTTTGATAATCGCTCCCCTTGGAAACATGCCTCTATGTTCTCTCTCCAAGCATTTACCTTTGCATCTGATAAATCTCTCCCTCTTTGTCATCAATGGCAAAGGTATCTTTCCATCTGGGATTCTCCCCCTAATTGAACTGCATGTGGAGATACTTTCCCTGACTAAACTCTTTCTGAAACTGATCTCCCAACCTGAACTATCCTCTTTATGGTGCTTCCTCGTGTAGATCTAAGACATATAAGATAATCATTCAAAAGAATTCATTTTGGAGTAGAAATTACTCCGAGTATCTAGCGAAGATACTCAAAGGATTCTCTTGGAAGCGGTTTTGTAAAGATGTTTGTCACTTGTTCTCTTGTGCCCACATATTCAACTCATATGTTCTTCTCTACAACCTATTCTCATAGAAAGTGATACTTTATTGGAATGTGCTTTGTCTTGGAGTGCATCATCGGGTTCTTTGAGATATTGATGGCGCTTGTATTATCACAATAGATTGGAATGGGATCATCATACTCAACATGTATATCTGTCAAAGTTTGTTTCATCCATAGAACCTGTGTACAACATGCTTCTGCTGTAGTATAATCTGCCTCGACTGTATATAAGGATATTGATGATTGTTTCTTGCTTATCCAAGATACTAAACACTCACCCAAGTAGAACGCTACTCCACCAGTGCTTCATCGGTCATCAATGCAACCTGCCCAATCTACATATGTGTTAAGCAATAAGTGATAGATTGTTTCCTTTTGGATACCATAATTCAAACTCTTTTGTTCCTTTGAGATATCTGAAAATCCTCTTCACTGCTAATACATGTGATTCCTTTGGTGCTGCTTGAAATCGTGCCACATGTCCAACTGCCTACATTAAATCTGGTCTGGATGTTGTCACATATAGTAAGCTACCAATCATTGACCTGTATTTCCTATGGTCTGTAGACTTTGAATCATCATCTTTCCTCAAATTGCAACTTGTTTGCATAGGAGTGGTAATTGGTTTACAATCTTCCATTCCGAACCTCTTTAGCATTTCTCTTATATACTTAGTTTAAGAAATAAAAATTCATTGGTTTCTTTGACATATCTGAAGACCCAAAAAGAAGGATAGTTCTCCAAGTAATGACATTTAAAATTCATTCTTGATGTAGAAGTTGTTTTATGTGCTTCATTTCCATAGTTCGTAGGGAGTTTTGTCATTGTTGTTTCTAAGCATTACTCTGTTTTGAATGTGAATTGTTGTATGCACTGCATATGTCCAAAAAATATCTATCAATCTGGAATCCATTAGCATTGTTCAAGCCATTTCTTGTGTAATTATCATTCATTGTGATAATGTTCAATTGTCTCTGAACCACTCTTTGGACCAATCTATGAATCCATCATCTCGTCCACTGTCATATATATTTCCAAACTTGCTAAGTGTTCTTATGAATCCATCTCTTTCAATACTGTCCAAGACTCTACTTGTGCAATTGTCTATAATGTTGACCCATTTATTACTATACTATCATGAAGTCTTGATTAATTTGTCAAATTGTACTTCTGCTAATTGACTGCTCTGAACTTGTCTTCTCAACTCTACAAGTTGATCGAAGGATGGTTCTTTGGTCTGTCATAGCTATCGCATAGACTCCCATTTCTAATATTCATATTACATGGGAGTCTCCAAGCCGGATGGCTCAGAACAATTCATGCTCTGATGTGTGTTCATCATCATCTTCATTGGTAGATTCATCATCATCATTATTGGTAGATTCATTATCTCTCTAAGCTCTGACTTCTTTCTTTTTGTCTTTGTATTCATCTTTCACTACAATGCCTGAAAGTTAAATATCTTGAACCTGTCCTTCCTTTCTTTCAGTTATTTTCCAAACCTTTATGTATCTAACATATTTCTTTTTCTCTGTAGAATTTTATTCATCTCGTTTTATTTCCAATCTTGCGATCTTTGGTACCTGGTCTTTGTTCACCTATTCTTCCTGTTTTCTTATCCATACTTTCTTATATCTGATATCAGTGTTCTCTTTGATGGAAGTATCGATCATGCTCCTACAATCACTGGCTATGTGTCCATATTTATGACATTTGTAACACTCAATGTTACGTGTGGCCACATAGGCACTTCTTGCTTGAACATTTCTTTTATAATCCCTGCAATCTGCAACCTTATGTCCAAAATTAGTACAATAAAAATAATGACCATAAAATAAATTTGCATACCTAGGAGTGAATGATCTTCTTTATGGTGTAGTCCTTATGAATGTCTACCTTGACTGGTCATGATCATGATTGAAGCTTCTTTGTAGCTTGAACACAGATGGTCTTATTGAAGATATATCTTCAATAGTTTTCTTAGATTATGGTTGACCATGATCCATTCCTTTGAGTACTTATGCATAACTCTTTATATTTTCTTCATTCTTATTTTCTAGCAACCTGGAGTGCTTCTCTTCATTCTCTGTAATTAATGTGGATGTTTTTGTCTCTTCAACGTTCTTTTTGAGCTTGAAGATTTTACTTCTCAATGTGACAACTTCTTCTTCAAGCTTCTCAACCTCTTCTTCTTTCTTTAATATCTAAGCCTTCATGACTTCTTATGTTCTCTTCACTTCTTCAAGCTGAATTTTTAATGTGATTATTTATTCTTCAAGTACTTTCTCTTCTTGACCAAACTCTGACTCAAGCTGGTTTAGATCGTTAGTTCTTTCCTTAAGATGATATGTCAATATCTTCTCTCTCATTTATGCTTCTTCTTTATGTGTTGCTATGTTGGATTCCAAACACTGCTTTTGATATTCAAGATTTCATTCGATCTTTCTAGCTTCTTCTTGCTGAGTTCTTAAGTTCTCGATGACCTGTTGGGATTCTTCAAAAATGTGAATGCTTTCCTTTTGTTTCATCAATTCTTTCTTGAGTGACTTGTTTTCTTCTCTTAGTTTATCTAAAGCACTAATCAATTTTGCCTCATAATTGTCTTCTTTTTCAATTTTGTGTTCTGTCTCATTTCCTTCATGGCATTCTATTTCAATATGTCTGTGTTTTTCACAATTAAAGAAAAACAACATACCTATGTTGATTATGTACTCTTCATCTTTTGAATCTATTTGACATGGTGAACATATTTCTTCTTGATCTATACCTACATATTCTTTGTCATTTTTTGAATCTGTGATGGGTGAAGAATATATGCCATGTAACTTATCCCAAAGTTCTTTGGTTGATAAACATTTACCAACCTTTTCTCTTACTGGATTAGGTAATCCTTCCCAGATGAAATCCATTGCTATTTTGTTATTCTTCTTCAATTCCTTCTTGGTTGTAGTCTTTGCCCTTTTTGAACTATCATATCCTGTAACGACTAACAGCCAAATATAATGCCCCTGTGTCTGTAAAAATACTTTCATCCTTATGCTCCACATCTCATACTTTAAACCATTATGACCATTAAAAAGTGGTACTCCATTCTCAGAATAATCCATGATCTCCTTCCAGTGGTTAACTTGTTTCCTGAAGGAACCTGCTCTGATACCAATTGTTGAATTACTGAGAGGGGGGGTGAATCAGTAATAGAGAAATTTAATCATTTTTCACCATAAAATGCAAGTGTTATATCAATGTAGCATTATCATCCAATAATTGCAGAGTAAATAAACAATGAAAAAATGAGCTATCACACACATACACAGTACACTAGTGTTTTGCATGGAAACCCAAAGCAGGAGAAAACCATGAAATTTGTTTTCTTATATGTCTTTAAAATTTTCATTCATTGGAAGCACCAACTTCCTTTGTTTTCCAGCTGCAACTGGAAGGAGGCTCCAACCCCCTAGTTTCTCAGGCTACAACCTGAGGGAAGCTCCAACTCCCAAATTATCTTGCTACAACCAGAAGGAGGCTACAACCCCCTATGTTCTCTGGATACAACTGGAAGGTGGATACAACCACATGTCCTTGCTCTGTCCAACTGCCTTGACGTATAAGTAGAATGATGGAACCACTATCACACTATCACTGTGAGATATATTGTTGTAAACATGTACCAATCAACCTACACCAAACAACTTGTACCAATAACCTGAACCATGCATCAACATGTACCTCAACTTGTAATCAACATGTACCATAAACAAGTGCATCAACCATGCACCAACATGTACCTCAACATGTACCATGAACAAGTGCATCAACCATGCACCATACCTGTACCTCAACCTATACCATGAACAAGTGCATCAACCATGCACCAAACCTATACAAATAACATGTCACGACAACCTGTCCAAACAACCTATCAAAAAAACATGTCTCATCAATATTATCAACCAAATCATATCTACTCACCAAGATCAATCACCAAGACAACTCTCAAAGATGTGCATCAACCAAGCATAACACAACAACTCATAATCATCACCAAGATCAATATGTGCTTCTAATAATATGCCAATACAAGTGTGCTACATCATCCATAAACCATGTGTCAAAAATACTACTAACAAGTGTCTTCAACCATGTACCAATCATGTATCAACTACTCATCAACTATGACTCATCGAGATGTGCCAACATCATCAACTATACACCTTATGTATGTGTCAACGCATCAACTACTTGTCTCAACCATGTACCAAACATCTATCTCAACCAAAATCCCTCATCAATTTCATCATCCAAATATAATTTCTAACTCTGTAATAGACCTGGTGTATAAGATCACATACCTGCAAACCTTCATTAATGTTAACAAGAAGAGACTAGCATTTTCATCAAACTTTACTTTATTCTCACATGACTAATTTTGGAGTAGTCAAAAACTCTAACTTGAAATAATCATAACTATGTACCTGTAATGAATAAAGATCTGAAAATGGTACACAATGTTCTTCAGTGTCTTTTATACAATTCTTCCAGACTTCACTACTTGAAACCTCTCAGAAAAGGAGTTATAGAAAAAATGGCATACCTTGTTGAATTTTGGCTTATTCTAGAGAGTGAACTTGTAGAGTGTGCCCCGCACGGAATATTTTTTGTATGGATGTGAAAATTGTACATAGAATAACAAAGACTGTACTCTAACCAGTACATTTGGTCTTACTGAATTTGGATCTGTTATGAAGAATTGATGACGTTTTTACCCGAAACACTTGTTTTAGACTAGTTTCGGGACTAGCCACAAACCCTACTTTCCACGGCGTGTAACTCCAAAAATGCAACGACCCACAAGATAAAATTTGTATCAAAACTACTTGGATATGTTTCCTCAATGGCCTCCCAATTTCACAGTCTAGATCATTCTAGAAAAAACGTTATTTCGAAAATGGTGAGATGACCTATAAATAACATACCTTAGAAAGCATCATCAAAAGAATTTATCCTCCCCTGAATTTTGGCCTTCTTTACTTCACCATCCCTCTGAAATTTGGCTTAGATGTCCTTTGGTTACCTCATTCACCTATATATATTCAATATTCTCAAGTGTGATTAAAATGAGAGAGCCTTGCATCTTATTTATACTTTCATGTAGCTTCCTCAAGGGGTTACCTTTTAACCATCTTAACCCATTTTCCTTATTTTAGGGTTAACCCACTTCTAATTTCTCCATTAACTTTATTATTTAAATAATTTATTTTGTATTCACTTTGACTTATAGTAAACTCGTCACTTCACTTTATTATTTACCTTCTAAAATCTCTTAAACCACTTTGACTACTTTGACCTTTTGGGGCTTCTAGATGACTCATGAGGGTTCTCCAACT
>ML785610.1:130974-147275 GCA_009831015.1 Picea engelmannii | reverse complement strand
TGGGGCATATTATATTAGTAATGTTATTTTAGTTATGTCGGCTTTAGGCCATTAGTTGTAATTATACCTCCTAGTCTCCTATATATACCAAGGAGACATTTTCATTTTGAATCATCTTGTACTTGAACATTTAAGTGGGGTAAGAGGAGGTTGCCCCCTCGAAGAGGTTTATTATCTGAAATTATCTCTTTTTCAAGTCATTGAGTACTTTTTCTGAGGTTTTTTTATGCTATATTGATATTTGGTTCTTATCAATACAATTCCCTCTGGAAAAGAGGGTTTCCTTCTAGGGAAAAAACCCTAACATAATCTCTACCATCAGATCTGTGACTTAATGATGAACAGTCAATATTGACTATGAAATTACAACATACATTTACAAGGAAATTTTTCCTTCGGGGCTTCGCCCCCGGACCCTGTAGGGGGGGCAAGCCCTCCCCCCCCCCGCACGCGTGGAGAAGTGTATAGTCTTCATGGGGTATAAACACGGTGTTGAGGAAAAAGTACGGGTTACCTTACTCAATCATTTTTAGATCTTGCCTAGCTAGGACAAGATAGTTGGGAATGTCACTCGGGGTTTATAGCCTCAAAATATTCACTCAATCCAAAAGTATTAAATACAAGGACATGGGATGATTTATAATCTAAATATGTTGCAATATAAAATAAAAATTATAAAAGCTATGGGAATGTACATAGATTTTACGATAAAGTAAACATGGAGATCAAAAATGAAAAGTAACCAATTCACGAATACACATGTATGAGACAGAATAGCAATTTGGATTTATTTCATTCTGAGATACCAAAAGTGTTTTTCTATTTACAAAACGCCTGCAAGGGCATGGACCAAATTCTGATTTACAGATGCCCGATAAACACCATACATAAAGACTCTGATAGTAAAGTAAAACTGAAATTAAAAATCTAGATCAACTTACCACAAACTCCTGCCATTTTGACTCTACAATATATCATTTATCATCCATGAAATTTAATTCACAAACAAACAAGAATACACAGACTATCAAAGATGAATCAACACCTCTAAAACAAGTGTCTAAAAAGTGTGGTTTAGTGTTGAACCTTGTTGTCTACAATAAGAGCCTGTTGTCAAGAAGAGAATTAGGCTTTGAATAAACTCGGAAATGAATGAAAATTGAAACTATCTCATGTAACTAAAGAGCAAGCCTTAGTTTTGTTTTCTCCTTCTATTCACATTTGTCTCTTCTTCTCATTAAGCTTTTATTCTTTCCCAATAAGTTGAAGTAGTTCAACTACTTTCTTTAGTTAAATTGATTTAACTTAACTAATTAGTTTAGGAGAAATAAATAATAATAATATAGTTAAGGATCGTGATTAATAATAACTAGGTAGGCGGGACCCCTTGTGACTCTCGTGAATATATTCTTTTTAAATCACGAAATATAACACGCAAAAGATAATCATTTTGACCATATTCCACCCTTGTAATTCCCTTGAATAAATTTTAGACTGGATATTTAAATATTAGCAATAATTTATATCATATCCAAAAAGAATATATATCCACGTTATCCACAAAATATCAAAAATAGGGCTTGTTGTCCAAAAATATTGAAAAACCATTAAACATTGTCATCATCAACTGAATCACATAAAACATAATTTAAAACCCATATTTGTCACTTTGTGAGACAATTTTCATTTTTTTTCACTGTTGTTTCCCTTAAACATTTTTTAAGTATCCCATGGTTGATTGGACCCTTGGGGATGTATCTCGTTGATCACATGAGAGTAGTCATCCTTTAAATGAAGGTGGGGAGACAAATATTTAGAGGAATTGGTGAAGGGAGAAGAAGAGGAGGCAATTGTTTTTTCCTTTCTCTTGCACAGGTTGGGGAATATCAGTTTTCAATCTCTTATTGGCGTGTGAAGACTGAACTGAAAAACCAGCACGGGAAATTTGGACATTGAGATTAACAGATGGTGGTAAAGGTAATGACATAGTGGGCCAACCAATATGGTGAGAGATAGTATGGTTGACAATCTCTTGCCAACCGTCATTTGCAGGGACTTCAAGCTGCAAGGACACATGTGGAGGAACGAGAATGCCGGGAATATTCTGAGGATGATGGAAAGGGGGTCTTTATGATCGATGGTGTATTATCTCATGTCCAACTCAATTAAAGAACCCATCTTGGAACATTTGGTTCAATTCTTGCAAGTCAACGTCAAAATGGATAGAAAATCTAGGCCTCCTATGGCCTCGATTCCAATTTCCCCTACCTCTGTTATTTCGACTATTGTTGCCTCTACTAAAAAATTCCATCCTATAAAAACAGTTTGTTAGTAATGAATCTCTTAATAAACCACACATGACACTCTACTTACATGAATCAAAATTTGGCTCCAAAATTGACACGAGATACATGCAAATCCATCCATAACACATCATTCATTAATTTCCATGTGAACAGGGAATGATAGGGTTCATGGGAAATATGGAGGGAGTGTAATTAGCGAAAAATGGTAGAATGATAGGGAATCAATATATGAATATTTTTCAACGATTAACCAAACAATTAACTATGTATAAATATATCAAGAATACAAGTCATCAACCCTTGCTATATTATCTTTCTTTTGCTTCCACACTGACTTTTCTTTTAAAATTTATATCACTAAACATGGATGCAATAAGTTAAATCGAGATCATGGAGGGAGAGTAATTAGTGAAAATTGGTAGAATGATAGGGAAAATTTACGGATATTGTTCAAGTGATTAAAAAATAAAACATGCTACCACTGATGCAATCAAAATATATCTATGTCCAGAATTTCGAAGTTTAATCAGTATTTCGTTTCCAAAACAATAATCCAAATTAATGTCTTCTTTAACAAAATTGCTCGTTGGCCTCCGAATTATTTTACACAGTAAACTATTTGATATTCCCATAAATATTTAACCACAGTAACCATTGTAACAATATTATCATTATATAACAGAAATCATGAAAAACATCATAATCACTACAGGAATAATCTTTGAGCCATGATTCATAACATTAACCCCAGCAATGGTCCTTTAAATCTCACAGACTCACACACAGTGCTCCCAAAACAAGACTCATATCCATCATAAAATCAAATCATCGTTCAATGCAACTTCATTTTAACTTCATTATGGTCAATATTACTCAATTTGAACATCAGACATTTCAAACACAGGTGATTTATTATAATAAAACATGACGATTTAACCAAAATAAATAACATTTGTTATCGGAAACACAAGCTTCAACAGACTGTAATTTCCAATGAATGGGTGAGTACAGATTTCTTTCCACAATTGCCAAGCAAGGGACCAACTAAACTCGTGCCCAAGTAACCGAGCAAGAACAGTGCTCTCATCAACTCAAAATGGAGTAAGCAACGCTTTCACCGTAATGTGTAGGGTTCGATATATGTCAATGACAGTAAGGGTAGAGACAGTGGGGCAATTTAAACAGAGGGTTTGGTAGTTGCATAGCATGGACAACTTACTCCACAAATACTTCTCATTTATTATAATCGATCATTGATAATATAACAATAATGGAAACATTTATATCGACTTCATGAGCTTCGTATAACACATTGTAACTTCCAAAGAACAAGTTAACCCAACACTTCCTTCAACACAACATAACAAGTGACCAAATAAAAACCTGTGCCCAACCAAAATAGCATGAATAATTCTCCCATCAAAATATGGGTAAGTAATGTCAATATATCTATATAATGTTCACCATGCAACAGTGATAGTGAGGTTATAAGAAAGCAGGCTAACAACTGATGGTTTTGTCAAGACAAGGCATGGAAGGTTTTAGTCCTTCATCACATTCCACTTAAACATTCGCAGGGTCGAAATTATGGCACGGGTATACTAACCACGGAGACCAGCGTTGTCAATCTATAGGTGGGGTTTTCACAAAACCCAAAGGTAAGGCTGAGATAACCATTTCAACAGGGAGGCCAAACCCACAATACATAACCATAGGCAAGGCAAGTTCAAACATCACGACCATTTTTTTAATGCCAACAGTCTCAGAACAACCACCACAGGAAATCAAGGATGCAACCATAAAGACACAGTTCCAAAAAGCATCATGACAGCTTGAGAAATACACGAACCACGAGAAACCAGAGCCAACATTTTAATTTAAGGGAAAATCAAATTTCATGGATGGAAAATTAAGAAAACCCCATGCCTATAACATATTGTGTAAGGAGAAAAACCAAAGTTGTATACTTCTTCCACGACAGGGCAAGGGGGAGCAGCAACAACTAACAGAGAAAAAATGTAAGAATGACTAGGGTGACAAGCTCGAGGCCATTTTGAGGGACGTGCATTTACTGCACGTCACTTCTTCCTTCAAATATTCATTCATATCTTAGTACGAGCCAAGCCCACTAGACAGATCACCATACCATTAACATTCAAAACCATTAATACAACCAAATATCCAAACTTTCCATATTACAATTTGCAAAGTGTTCCACCCCTTACCACTATCATTTTTTCTCATATGACAACTTGCTAGGAACACAACCAAATTGCAACTCAACCAATGCGCATAACAATAGTGGAGAGGGTAGAAGTTATCACCCAATCTTTGTCATGGACAATATACAATATCAACATTAAAATTAGAGTGTAATTCTTTCATTCAAAAAGCAGCATAATCATATTTCATGAGAGATAATCAAGACCATGTCATTCCTTGTTTTAATCACCTTTCTCACAACATATTACCATAAGCATTTTAACCATGATTTGAAGCAAATGAGTTGTAGAAAACTGTGTCGCAACCAATACATAGGCAAACAAAATATAAGTGTCGCTCCTCCATCATAGTGCCATAAGTTAAAAAGGGGGTCCCACCTACTAGTATAGTATTAATATAATTAAATAATAAATCTCGGAAATCATTTGTGAGCATAGTATCCAACGTTGTGCTTTCAAGCATCAACAAACTGGCGAATCCACAGGGAAATTTGTTTCCAACACATTAAGAACTCATAATGTCTAGTTTTGCAGACCATGTGAATTGTAGATCAAAGAATTATTTACCAGAATGATTATGCAACAGGGGGAGTGAGGCGGTTTAAGGGGAAAATGATCTGGGACTTTGGGAATAGCTCATGAAAAGTGTTACGTATGAGGGGGTTTGTTCATGTATGCATAACATTTGATTGGTCACAGTAAAAGTGTTTCTTGTTTTAAGGAGAAAATTTTCTTGTATGCTCTTTTGAATCGTAGGGTAGAGGGAAGAAAGGGATAGCAGAAAGTAGGGATGAAAATCCAATCATCTATCTAACAGCAGTACTAGAAGCAGAAAGCAATTTTAGTGATGTCTACAAGGGGGACATCATGACATCTATGTAACTTGATTGTTATTGATCAACAATACTTACAGAATAGCATCGTTGTGGTGAAACTGATCCAAAGCTTATTTTTGATAAACAAAACAAAAAAGGAAAACATCGGAAATTGAACAATCAATTAAACAAGCAAAATAAAATAGCGAAACAGGAATCTATATACATCAGTGATTTCCACATGGAATTTATCAATCAAGTTGGTTCCACATAATTTTTCAAGTGGGAACCATTTGTACTATAGGAAAACAATCTAAATAGAACAGAAAAAATGAAACATAAAACTAAATAAACTAAAAACCTAATTTATTATTTATGTACAAAGGAAAGGGAAAACATTCTTGGAGTCAGGTAGGATGGCATTTTGCATAGAGAAATGCATCATATGTTTTGGATGGATGATTAATGAATTGAAAGATGATGCATAAAGAGTGTCTATCACCTGCCAACCAACAAGTGCATGTAGCGAGGGTAGTGTGCCTATCAAGATCCAGAAAAAGTGATTACCATCTTGCAAGACCTGCCAACCAATAAGACTGGATTTCGACTTGATATTGGAAACATGTGCATGATAAATAACATTAGAGTGATGGTTAGAAGTTTTGATGAAGAGGATGGATTTAATGGGATCTTTAAGCATTATAAGTTCATCATTTACGATCTCATGATCAGGAAAAGAACTACCATGCACCAAGGGAGAAAATAAAGGATTCAAATGCATAGGAATCCCCTTAAATTTATCATTATCAAAGGAAATCATGCATTCAAGGGAGATATGTATATCATCATTGAATTCCTCAACCTCCTTGAACTGAAACAATGGGTTTGTGAATGAATTTACGATGTAAAATGTTGATTATTCTTATGGGAATTTTCAAAAGAACATCCAACATATGAAGCTATATGGCTGCTTGAATCTCCTCTTTTGTATTCTTCAGAATAGTCATGAGAAATATGAGGGATAGTGCTATTCAAATCAAGAGAATCCTCCATGCTGGATTCATCCATGAAGAGTACTTCATTAGACACAAGTTGATCTTGAGTAGGATATATTTTTAAAAGGTCATCATTAAAGGGGAAGGAATCAAATAAAGTATTGTCAGAAGTAGGATTAGTAGGAATATCAGGAAAATAATCCTTAATATCTTCTATGAATATAGCACTACTAGATGTGTGATTGTCCTCCTACATACTCATCATGAAGAGAGAGGGATTTGTGTGATATTCATTTTTAGCCTTTAAGAACAATCCACAGGTTAATTGTTCGTGAGGACTATAGAAATTGTTACATCGAGGAGGATCAAGGATGCTTTCAAGTAGAAATTCAAAGTGATGAAATATAGGCGGAGGAGGAAAGTCGATAAGAAACTTTACAAAAATTTATTCTCCCGTGAAAATTTGAGTAGATACTATACCTCTAGACCAGTCTCCTGCTTTACCACGGAGGGAAAGTGGAAACAAATCTATAGAAGTATGTATATCATAAACCCCCAATAGATTGATAGAAGATAAGGAAATCATCAATATGGTTCTAAGAATATTCCCATAAGTTACCCTCGAAAAGAGGACAACTAACCATTGACAATGAGCTCAAATTAGATTTATACATGATCATGCAAGATAGGATTCGATAGATTCATGGAAAAAAGGAAAAAAGAAGCTTATAAGAAGAAAAGCATATAAACAGTAAATACAAAAAATACAAAATATTAAAATACAAGAAACCAGGGAAACATGGATAATGAGAGTTTTATTTTATTTTTATTTTTATTTTTTTTAATTTTTTTTTAATTCCCTAGTATGGTCGCCAAATAAATGTTGAGTAAAAGGTATGGGTTACTTTACTCAATCATTTTCAGATATTTCCTGGCTAGGACAAGATAGTTGGGAATGTCACCCGGGGTTTATAGCCTCAAAATATTCACTCAATCCGCTAGTATTAATTACAAGGACTGAGGCTGATTTATAATTTAAATATGTTGCAATATAAAATAAAATTTATAAAAGCTACGGGAATGTACACGGATTTTAGGATAAAGTAAACATGGAGATAAAAAGTGAAAAGTAACCAAGTCATGAACACACATGTATGAGATAGAATAGCAATCTGACTTTATTTCATTCTGAGATGCCAAAAGTGTTTTTCTCTTTACAAAACCCCTATGAAGGCATGGACCAAAGTCTGATTTAGAGATCCCTGATGAACACCATACAAAAAGACTTCTATTGTTAAGTAAAACTAAAATTAATAATCTGGATCAGCTTGCCACAAACTGTTTTCATTTTGACTCTGCAAGATATCATTTATCAGCCATGAAACTTCATTCACAAACAGACAAGAATACACAGACTATCAAGGATAAATCAACACCTCTAAAACAAGCGTCTGAAAAGTGTGGTTCAATCTTGAACCTTGTTGTCTACAATAAGACCATGTTGTCAAGAAGAGAATTAGGCTTTGAATAAACTCAGAAATGAATGAAAACTGAAACTATCTCATGTAACTAAAGAGAAAACCTTAGTTTTGTTTTCTCCATCTATTCCTCTTTGTCTCTTCTTCTCATTGAGCTTTTATTATTTCCCAATAATTTGAAGTAGTTCAACTACTTTCTTTGGTTAAGTTGATTTAACTTAACTAATTAGTTTAGGAGAAATAAATAATAATAATATAGTTAAGGGTCTTAATTAATAATAACTAGGTAGGTGGGACCCCTTGTGACTCTTGTGAATATCTTCTTTTTAAATCATGAAATATAACACAAAAGATAATCATTTTGACCATATGCCACTCTTGTAACTCCCTTGAATAACTTTTAGACCAGATATTTAAATATCATCAATAATTTATATCATATCCAAAAACAATATATATCCACATTATCCGCAAAATATCAAAAATAGGGCTTGTTGTCCAAAAATGTTGAAAACCATTAAACACTGTCCTCGTCGACTGAATCACATAAAACATAATTTAAAAACCATATTTTTCACTTTGTGAGGCAATTTTTCATGTTTTTTTCACTGTTGTTTCCCTTAGACTTTTATGAAGTAGCATGTGGTTGACTGGACCTGTGGGGTTGTATCTCGTTGATCACATGGGAGTAGTCATCCTTTAAATGAAGGCAGGAAGACACGGATTTAGAGGAATCAATGGAGGGAGAATAAGGAGAGGCAGTTGTTTTTCCTTTGTCTTGAACAGGTTGGGGAATATCAGTTTTCAATATCTTACTGGTGTGTGAAGACTAAACTGGCGAAATAGCACGGGAAATTTGGACATTGGGATTAATAGGTGGTGGTAAAGGCAATGGCATAGTGGGCCAACCACGATGGTGAGAGACGGTGTGGTTGACAATCTCTTTCCAACTGTCATTTGCGGGGACTTCGGGCTGCAAGGACACATGTGGAGGAACGTGAATGTCGGGAATATTCTGAGGAGGCTGGAAAGGGGGTATTTCTGGTCAAGGGTGTATTATCCAATGGCCAACCCAATTAAAGAATCCATCTTGGAACAGTTGGTTCAATTCTTGCGGGTCGGCGTCAAAATGGATAGAAAATCTAGGCCTCATACGGCCTCGATTCCAATTTCCCCTGCCTCTGTTATTTCGCCCATTGTTGCCTCTACTGAAAAATCTCATCCTATAGCAATATTTTGTCAGTAATGAAGCTCTTAATAAACCATACATGACACTCTACTTACATGAATCAAAATTTGACTCCAAAATTGACACAAGATACATGCAAATCCATCTATAACACATCATTCATTAATTGTCATGTGAACAGGGAATGATAGGTTTCATGAGAAATATGGAGGGAGTGTAATTAGCGAAAAAATGGTAGAATGATAGGGAATCAATAAACGAATATTGTTCAACAATTAACCAAACAATTAACTGTGTTAAAAATATCAAGAATAGCAGTCGTCAGCCCTTGCTATGTTCTCTTTCTTTTTCTTCCACACAAACTTTTCTTTTAAAATTTATATCACAAAACATGGATGCAATAAGCGAAATCGGGATCGTGGAGGGAGTGTAATTAGCAAAAAGTGGTAGAATGATAGGGAAACTTTACGGATACTGTTCAAGTGAGAAAAAAATAAAACATGCTACATCTAATGCAATCAAAATATATCTTTGTCTAGAATTTTGAAGTTTAAATAGTATTTTTGTTTCCAAAAAAATAATCCAAACTAATGCCTTCTTTAACAAAATTGTTCGTTGGCCTCCGAATTATTTTACACAGTAAACTATTTGATATGCCCAGAAATATTTAACCAAAGTAACCATTGTAACAATATGATCATTATATAACAGAAATGATGAACAACATCATAATCTCTACAAGAATAATCTTTGAGCCACGATTCATAACATTAACCCCAGCAATGGTCCTTTAAATCCCACAGGGTCATGCACAGTGATCCCAAAACAAGACTCATATCCATCATTAAATCAAATCATCGTTCAATGCAACTTCCTTGTAAATCCATTTAGGGCAGTATTACTCAATTCGAACATTAGACATTTCAAACACAGGTTCTTTCTTACAATAAAACATGATGATTTAACCAAGATAAATAACATTTGTTATCGGAAACACAAGCTTCAATAGACTATACTTTCCAATGAATAGGTGAGTACAAACTTCTTTCCACAATTTCCAAGTAAAGGACCAACTAAACTCGTGCCTAAGTAACCAAGCAGGAACGGTGCTCTCATCAACTCAAACTGGAGTAAGCAATGCTTTCACTATAATGCATAGGGTTCGAGATATGTCAATGAAGGTAAGGGTAGAGACAGCAGGCCAATTTAAACAGAGGGTTTGGCAGTTGCATAGCACGGAAAACTTACTCCACAGATGCTTCTCATTATTATAATCAATCACTGATAATATAACAATAATGGAAACATTGCTATTGACTTCATGAGCTTCGTATAACAGACTGTCACTTCCAAAGAACAAGTGAACCCCAAACTTCCTTCAACATAGCATAACAAGTGACCAAATAAAAACATGTTCCCAACCAAAATAGCACGAATAGTGCTCCCATCAAAATCTGGGTAAGAAATGTCAATATATTTGTATAATGTTCACCACACAAAAGTGGCAATGAGGTTATAAGAAATCAATCTAACAACTGAGGCTTTTGCCAGGATAAGGCACAGAAGGTTTTAGTCCTTCATCATATTTCACTTAAACATTCACATGGACCAGTGTTGTCAATCTATAGGTGGGGTATTCACAAAACCCAGAGGTAAGGCTGAGATAACCATTTCAACAGGGAGGCCAAACCCACAATAAAGAACCATAAGCAAGGCAAGTTCAAACAAAACTTTTATCAGCAAATCTTTGCAAACCATTACACACAGCAAAGACACGATGACCATTTTTTTAATTCCAACAGTCTCAGAACAACCATCACAGGAAACCAAGGATGCAACCATAAAGACACAATTCCAAAAAACATCATGATAGCTTGAGAAATACATAGACCATGAGAAACCAGAGCCAACATTTTGATTTAAGGGAAGAGAAAATTTCATGGATGGAAAAGTAAGAAAAACCCATACTTGTAAAAGATTGTGTAAGGAGAAAAACCAAGGTTGTATACTTCCTCCACGACCGGCCAAGGAGAAGCAGCAACAACTAATAGAGAAAAAACGCAAGAATGACTAGGGTGGCGGGCTTGAGGCTAGTTTGAGTGACGTGCATTTACTACACGTCGCTTATTCCTTCAAATATTCATTCATATCTTAGTATGATCCAAGCCCACTAGCCAGCTCACCATACCATTAACATTCAAAACCATTAATACAACCAAATATCCAAACTTTCCATATTACAATTTGCAAAGTGTGCGATAGTCCAAAGTGCGCCACCCCTTGCCACTATCAATTTTTCTTATATGACAACTTGTTAGGAACACAAACAAATTGCAACTCAACCAATGCACATAACAATAGTGGCAAGGGTCGAGGTGATCACCCAATCTTTTCTATGGACAATATACAATATCAAGATTAAAACTGGAGTGTAATTCTTTCATCCAAAAGGCAGCATAATCATATTTCATGAGAGATAATCAAGACCATGGTGTTCCTTGTTTTAATCACCTTGCTCACAACATATTACCATAAGAATTTTAACCATGATTTGAAGCAAATGAGTTGTAGAAAACTATGTCGCAACCAATACATAGGTAAACAAAATATAAGTGTCGCTCCTCCATCATAATGCCATAAGTTAAACAAGGGGGTCCCACCTATTATTAATATAATTAAATAATAAAGCTTGGAAATCATTTGCGAGAATAGTATCCAACGTTGTGCTTTCAAGCGTCAACACATGGTTGAAAACAAAGACCTATGAATCAGCAAGATGATCATGCTCCACAACTAACAATCTCCCACTTGGAGACTGATCACAACAACTCCACTTTTGTTATACATGTTGGACTATAATCCACCTTGGACCTAGAAAATTTTCTCATCTTCACCTTCATGATTGAAGACCAACTAAAACTGAGTAGGAACTCAATTTCTCTTTGGTTACTCCCTTTATTAACATGTATGCAGGATTTTGGCTAGTATATATTTGTTCCAACTTCAAATGTCCATCTTCCAAGACGAATCATATGAATTGGTACCTAAGTTGTATATACTTAGTATTCGAATGGAATGTTGATTTCTTTGCAAGATGAATGGCACTCTCATTGTCACAGTACAACCTGCTATTCTCCTACTTCTCTTCCAATTCCTCCATAAAACTGTGTAACCAAATCATGTCTTTACTAGCCTTTATAGCAGCAACATAGTATGCCTCTGTTGTTGAAAGTGCATTAGTCTTTTGCAATTTTGAAATCCAACTTATTATTGTTCCACCTACATTAAAAACATACCTCGTGTTCTCCTCCTGCTATCTTTATCACCTTCCATATCTTAATCAACATATCCCTATAGAACAGTGTATGAACCTCCAAAACATAATTCATGAGTAGAAGTACCTCTCAAATACCTGAGAATCCACTTTACTGTCTCTCAATGTTCTTACCTAGATTTTTCATATACCTGCTCACAACTCCCACTGCATGTGCAATATCTGGTCTTGTGCAAACCATCACATACATCAAGTTGTCAACTTCTAATGAATAAGGGACCCTGGAAATGTATTATATCTCTTCATGTGTCTTGGGACACATTTTCTTAGTTAATTTAAAATGTCTAGCCAAAGGAGTACTAATTGGTTTTGCATTCTACATTCTAAACCTCTCCAACACCTTCTCTATGTACTCACCCTGAGACAATGTCAATTTGTAATTTTTCCTGTCTCTTGTTATTCTCATACCAAGGATTTTCTTTGCAGCACCTAAATCCTTCATCACAAATTAATTAGCTAATTTCTTCTTAAGAACATTTATATCATGCATATTAGACCCTGCAACAAGCATGTCATCTACATACAATAGCAAGATAATATAGCTTCCATTTTCTAGCCTTTTAAAATAAACACAGTGATCAGAATGACATCTACTATAACCTTGTTCTTCCATAAACCTGTCAAACTTCAAATACCATTGCCTTGGATATTTCTTTAGGCCATACAATCTCTTCTTCAACCTACATACCAAATTTTCCTTCCCTTTGACCTCATACCCCTTTGGCTGATGCATATAAATATCTTCCTCCAAATCCCCATGGAGAAAAGTTGTTTTTACATCTAACTGTTCAAGATGCAAATATTCTACTGCCACAAGACTTAAAATAGTCTTAATTGAAGTTATATTAACAACAAGAGAAAATATTTCATCAAAATATATACCTTTCTTTTGTGCAAACCCCTTTACAACAAGTCTAGTCTTATACCGTTTTTTTCCTCTATCTTCCTTCAACTTGTAAACCCATTTATTCTGCAGTGCTCTTTTTCCTGCAGGAAACTAAACCAAGTCCCAAGTTTGGTTATTTACCAAGGAATCCATTTCCTCTTTTATGTCTTTCTCCCACTTCTTTTTAGTGTCTACCTGCATTGCCTCTTCATAACATTATGGTTCACCAGAATCGATCAACACTAAATAATACAATGAAGGAGAGTATTGTTCAGGGGGTCTACTTAACCTGGTAGATATTCTAACAACATTTGTAGGATTTTTAGGTACATGTTTCTCATGTTGTTGTACATTTTGATTTAGTAGTACCTTTGGAATTTCTTTTTCAGTGATCTCATCAAGAACTGTGTATTTTGGTTTTTCTTTTTCATGTTTCTTTCCCTGCAACTGATCTTTGTACAAGACCTTCTCATTGAATATGAAATCTCTACTCCTGATGATTTTGTGATTTTCATAATCCCTTAAGTGATAACCAAAATCATTAACATTGTATCCAATAAAGGTACACTTCCTGGATTTTGTCTCAAGATTTGTTCTATTTTCTTTATCAATATGGACAAATGCTTCACAACCTAAAGTCTTCAAAAACGAATAGTTTACCTTTTCACATGTACATTCCTCCTATGGAATTCCACCATCCAAAGAGCTTGAAGGCCCTTTGTTTATTAAGTAAACAATAGTATCTACAACATCTGTCCAGAATTGTAAGGGCAACCTAGCATGCAATCTCATACTCCTTGCACGCTCCATGATTGTCATGTTCATCCTTTCTAACACGCCATTTTCTTATGGTATTCCTGGAACTATTTTCTCTCTATGAATGCCATGGTATGAACAGTAATCATCAAACTCCTTGCTGCAATATCCACCTACATTGTCTGATCTGAGACATTTCAACATTTTTCCTATCTCATTCTCAACCAAATCTTTCCATTTCTTAAAAGTATCAAAAACATCATATTTTTGTTGAATGCAATAAACCCAAGTTTTTCTAGTTGCATCATCAATAAAAGTAACATAATAATGAGAGACATCAAGAGATGATACATGAGTTGGTCCCCATACATCTGTATGCACAAGCTCTAACCTTTCGCTCTTCTTTTATTTTCCAACTCTAACAAATCTGACTCTCTTATGTTTTCCATAAACACAATGCTCACGGAAATCCAAATCAATTTGTTTAAGATCTGGCAACAAATTTCTTTTGTGAAGTATCTTCATCCCCTTCTCACTCATGTGTCCAAGCCTATGATGTCACAGTATTGTATCCACTTCTGTAGAATCTAAAGAGATAGAAGAGTCAATATTACCAATACATAAATACAATGTACCTACCTTCCCTCCTTTTGTTATCAATAGTGATCCTTTGGTGACCTTCCATGCCTTATCTGTAAATATAGATATACAACCTTCACTTTCCAACTGCCCTATTGAAATTAGACTTTTCCTTAGATTTGGTACATGTCCTACCTCTTTCAATAACCATGTGTTTCTATTCTTTTGTTTTATTTGTACCTTTCCCATTCCAACAATTTTGCATGGTGCATCATCACTCAAATGAACCTGTCCAAAATCACCTTGAACATTATCTAGAAAATGTTTCCTATGGGGTGTGGCATGAAATGAAGCCCCTGAATCTACTACCCAAGACTCAGAAATATTATCTACGGAAAGAATCAAAGCATCTTGTAACACATCTCATGTTACATTTGCTTCCTGATTTTTCTCTTCTTGTCCATCTCTTTGTTTCTTTGGAACTTTGTAGTATTTCTTCAGATGTCCTTTCTTCCCACGATTCCAACAGTATATCTTTCTCAGTCTGGATTTGGATCTTCCCTTCCTAGAATTCCCACGGTTCCCTGAGCCCTTTCCTCTATCCTTTTGTCTTCCCATGTTCTCCATGTTTAACGCATTACTTGATGTCTCACATCTATTTTTCCATCACATTTCCTCGCTAAGGATAACACCAACAACATCATCAAATTTTAGAGTGTTTGAACCAGAGACAGATTTACTTACAGCAATGACCAAGCCATTCCAGTTTTCTGGCAATGAGCACAGGATTAGAAGAGTCATGACCTCATCATCAAAGTCCACTTTTACATAACTTAGATAATTAGTAATTGTATTAAATTCATTTAAATGATTTTCAACATACCCACATTCTGACATATTCATATTAAATAATCGCTTCATTAGAAATACCTTATTGGACACCAAGGGTTTTTCATACAGTTTAGCCAATGCATCCATCAGCTCCTTTGTTGTCTTTTATTTTGAAATATTGAAAGCCATCGACATTGTCAGGCTCAATTGTATCATTCATAGTTCCTTTCTATCAAGAACCTCCCATTCTTCGTCCTCCATGGTCGTCGTCTTATTTTCTATTCCTCCCAATGGTAGGAATAGATCCTTATGATATAAATAATCTTTCGTATGCATCTTTCATAATTGGTAGTTTTGGTCGTTATATTTCTTGACCCTAAACTTTTCGTCTTACGCCATTGCTCCCACTTGAACCAGCAACCGTCTTTTCCTGCGAGTTACCTTTCGCTTTGATACAAGTTGTTAGAAAAACAAGATCGCAAAGCATTAAAATAAGACAAATGCGGAAATAAAATACAGAAGATACACAATACAATAGAGACACATATATGTGTTTCACCCAGTGTGGGCTATGTCCACCAGATAAATTGTAAGGTCCTTCCTTTTTATTATCCATCAAAATGAAGGGATACAACCTACAGCACACTCATTGTAACTTTCTTCTCTTTCTCTCACAATCTCCTCTCTCAAAATACAATATTCGCAATAATACACAGTCGTAATACAATTCCCTCAAGAAAAGAGGGTTGTCTTCTAGGGAAAAAAAACCTAACATAATCTCTATCGTCATATCTATGACTTAATGATGAATGGTCAAGATTGACTATGAAATTACAATATACATTTACAAGGAATTTTTTCCTTCGGGGCCCGCTTGCCCCCGGACTCTACAGTGGGGGCAAGCCCCCAC
>ML785610.1:69809-122725 GCA_009831015.1 Picea engelmannii | reverse complement strand
TGTTGCTTCATTTGTCTCTTTTTTAGCACGGGGTGACTCTTCTCATGATGATGAAATGGTTAGAGATACATTAATCGGGGTCAATGGTTGGAACCTTAGGCACACTTGAAAAGGGTTGTGGCTAATAGAATGTGACACTGGTGGAAAAAACTAAGATGTAAGATAGTAAACACATTTGATAGAAACATCCCCTTATTAGAGATAACATATAAGGTGTGGTAGATACCATAGTGATATGATATCATATACAAAATACATTAAATATCATTTTAAATTTGACGATTTATTGAAAAATAATGATAGCAGAGCTATGCATTTTTGTAACCACTTCAATTTAGCTCGTCATCAAGATTGATTGTAGTAAGATCAAACTTCCTTTTAACTCGAGTTTTGTTTGATCTTCCTTTTCTATCAAGTGTAGAGTGTCTATTTGATGCATAATATCTCTTCTATTGATATATTGATCATAACACTACATAACATCCCTCTACACAATGTGATCCTTATGGGATACTTCTCTAGCTATTTCTACACAAATATTGATATCATTTTGATGCAGCGCATTAGACCTTGAAAGTACTCCATGACATTCAATAATAACATCACTAGAAACATGCTCTAGGTGATCCCATAAGGATTTTTTCCTAACATTATATAACATTTCAAAATTAAATGTTTAATATATTTTAATACATACGCATCAAGGGCTACTAAGGGCATAAAAATAAGTAATTTTGTAAGTTATACCTTATATATGTTAATTTAAAACACTATTAGTAACAATTGTTAGTACTCAACTAAGACTAATATTAACTAATAACTCATTTCATGACTTTCAAGTTAATTTTAATTTAATAAAATAATGGACTAATTTTGTTGTTGGTTTAGTTTGTTCATTTTTTCCTACAATTTGTGTGATCCGAGAGACGACCTACCTATGTGAACTTGGTGAATATGGTGCCTAGATGTGAATTTGGTGAATATGGTGTGAACAAAGTTGGGAATATAAGCACAACAAACAAAGAAAAGAATTACACACACTTACACTCATAGAAACACAAATATAATATGAACAAGACTTATTGATTTGTCTTTCGCATATCATGCATCTCTCATATTCAAATATAGTTCACGATGTCCCTTTATATGGTATGAGGTGATCATAAAAATATTTTTAATTTATACATTTGGTTCAACCATATTCATAACAAACTCCCAAAATATCTCAAGTGATCCCATGGGATCTTCATCCCTAACTTCTCTCAGTTGTCCTCATATTGTTCTTATGTAGGCTTATATATATTCTAGTTCATCACATATTACAATGAAATTAATCATCGTGATTATGAGTTAATCCTTCATACTCCTTGTTATCCCCATTTTGTGGATAACTAAGGAGATTATGTCTCGAGACCCTCAGGTTGCAGATATGGAGTGCCAAGAGATTACATGACTGATAGTATCCTTTTGCATAGATGGAGACCCTTCTCATCACCACAGAGGTCGTAGATTTTCAAATGGAATCCACCACACCAGTTGGCTTCCGAGAGGAAGTGGGCCTTGCTCTATGAGGTACAAGTCAGGGATTATGGTGAGTATCATTTCAATACTTGAGGCATTTGAGTATGTTGTATCTTAGACTGCTTTAGATTTCATGACATATGTTTGGACATTATGCTTTTTGCCCTGCTTCACCTTAGTGGTTGAAATTGTGCCCTAGTAAGTGGTCTTCCTTGGGGATGGGTTTTCTACTAGGAACTCCCTTGAAGATCCATCATTCTGTTCCTAGCCATACTTACCACTTTCCATCACTTTTTTCTCCCATTTCCTTATCTCTTGGGATTTTAGGGTGTATTAAGCCAAGAAGGGGTTGTCCCTCATTCTAATGAGAGAAGGGGCTAAAGGCCCAGAGGGATTGATGTTGGGTAAAAGATAAAATTCTATGTATGAACCTTCCAGATGCTTCGCCCAAGGATCACACAAGAAAGCAATGAAACGTTGATCTTTGAGAAAAGGGGGACCCATAAGAAATATGATTATGAATGCTTAAAAGGTTAGTTGGGGGATGGGAGGTCTCATCATGAGTAGGCCTATCATGTCCATGAATATCTAGTGGTGTGACATTACCATCATCTGGTCACCAAGCCAGGGTAATGGTTCTCAGTTGCATGGCTGAGAGAAAGGGGGTCTCATCACGAGCCAACCTTCTCATTTCCGCTAGGTATTTTTGGGTGACATTGTCATTATTTGGACACCATGCTAGGGTAGTGGCCATCAACTTGTCCTTAAATTATGAAATAAACAAAGAATGGAAAAATGAAGGGCTTGGAAAAAGTGCATTGCAAACGAAGGTACCACACACCCTCTACAAAGGCACCCAAGAATGAGACACTACAACCCCTTGTATGTCATGAACCCATGCCCATTGAGTCTTGACCCTAACCACTTCACCTACTTTACATGGTTTATAGAGGGATATCTTGGAAACTCTCCTTTACCTAGGGAAAGATCTACCCAATAGGACACCTCGTCAACCCTCCCATATTCAAGCTTGACAAGTCGCATAATGTCTTTGAGCACTTAATTGTTTGACATGGTAATCTTTGGTGGACATGCTTAGGTGGATATTTATTGATTAGATTTATTTATCATGATGTTATGACTTGAGATCCTTGGAGGGCATGCTCGTTTATCTTTCTAGGACCTAGTTGGTAGACAGTTTTGGAAGAACAAGCCTAGATTGGGCTTCCATGGGGCTTGAATCCCACTAATGGATGCCAAGGGCCCGCATGTCGGATGACAGAGATAAAAATTTGAAGGCATGTAATATGACTTGGACGACATAACCTAGCTCCCACATGTCAAGCGTTATGCCTAGGAGAGGTAAAACGTCACCTTTAGAGGCATGACGTCACCTAGGGGGGTTAGGGTTTGGTGGTGAGGTTGACATGCATTGGCACAAGGATGTTTTGAGGGGTTTGAGGTTTTGGCCATGAAGGAACTGACTTGGATGATTGACATGTGGCTTTGGGAAGGCTTTCTACACTCCTCCATCACCAACAGCCTTCTCCTAGTGCTAAAATGTCCCCTAAAGGGGTGACATATTTATAAACTAGGGTTTTCTTTGTGAAAAAAAGTAAAATTAAAGTGAATCGTTTAATATTACTTTGTAAAAAGGGGAAATATTAGGGTTGTTGACCCCTAGTCTTGTGTTTTACCCTTAATTATGTGGACAAACTATTCAAGTGACATTTTTTATAAATAAGAGATCATAAGATCTCGTTTTAGCATAACTCTCCCTCTTGTAAGAGGTACTTGGACTGAAATTTTCACTACCCTTGGGGGTGTTTGCTCTCTTATGATATGATATGGTTTCTCTTTGGTTTTGGAGTTGATGATAATGATGTGCTAGCCTTTGGAGGTCATTTCTAGCTTATTGTGGTGGTTTGCATTGGCATGTTAAGGATTTTTCTTGAAATGGTATGGTTCTTTACTTTGTTATTATCATTGGTAATTCAAATTAAGGTTGTTTTGGACAAGGCTAGATAGGTAGTATAAGGATATACACCCTTATCCTAGTTTCCACCATTATTGTCAAGATTTTAAAGTTATGTTGCAATGGTTTTGTTGAGGAAGTAAGAGGAATTACACCCCTCGATTTCAAACCCTAGCTAAGATACTTACCTTGGGAAGTAAGAGGATTTACACCCCCGAGGGTTTAGTAGTCCTAGATCTTTATTTTTTACCCCATTAACCCATAACTAAAGGCACTAATCTTGCATTGGAGAAACAAAATATTGCATTGGGAAACGTAATTTCTTGTCATATTTACTTTTTGCAACCTGGATTGTGTTCCTTGTGCTTAGAGTACCTCAACCACTAGGGAGTCCCCATCAAAGGGATATTTCTTTCTTATGTTACAAATTTGCACATTCATCCATTAGGGTTGCATAAACCCTAATCTAATTTCTTGAATAACTCTCTAATCAACCATTGGAATTTGCCCAGAGTTTGCACACTTACACTTCTCGATCTAGCGCATTTTTTTGGAAAAGTTTGGAGGCGTTTTAGTGGCTGAATCTATTTTTGTAATAAGTTGATTGTTACAGCCATAAGGCTGATATATATTGCTGCATAAATTGTTTACTACAGCCTTGTCTTTTCATGCTAGCATCTTGGTCTTTTAGCTTGAGTTTTGCTAGTATTTATCTAGTCTTTATCTTGTATATTTCACTTGATTTCTAACATTCATATTGCATATTATGATGCCATTTTATTGTTGATATACATTGTTACTAACATATTCTATTAGGGACAGCAAGCTTAACTTGCTTGTCCAATTGGTTATATTGCAATATATGCTTGTTTTTTTTGTGTCTCGGGCGGGTACTTCACCATTTGCAAGTTACTCAATATACTTGGAAACCCTTGGACCTTTCCAAGACCTTCATGCCACTTAGAATTGATATTTATGTACATCCTCTCCATCTTCATCCTTTTCCATCTCATTCCCCCTAGGGTCACCGGGATTCCCCCCTTGAGGTGAATACCTCACTTCTAAAGTGATGAGCACACCTGCCTAATGTGACAGTGGGTAGGTGACCTGTTGTCTTCATTTGGTGGTTGGTTCGGTATTTTCCCAACCTACAACTTGTGTGACAACACTCCCCTTTAATGAATACTTGTGGTTCAATTTGGAAGTCAAGTTGTCTTCATATTCAATGTTATGCTCTTTGCAACATCTTCAATCTTCTTAATCTACATTTTCATCTTCAATTTTCATTGGCTTCTTGTATTGTGCATGAGTTGCACCTTTCAATTAAAAGTCTAGATCTTGAGTCAATCATTTGGTCTCCATTATATTCGTATCAAGGATTTCTTTGACTTACCCTTAACCATCTCATGGGTTTTAAATGGGTTACCCTCAACCGATTCATCATATCTAGGGTTTTCATTGGCTTACCCTTAACCATTACATAATCTATGGGTTTCATTGGTTTACCCTTAACCATGACAGGAGGTTTTTGGATTACCATAAACCATTATAAGATGAAAATACTCATGATTTGATTTACTCAAAGAATGACTTAAAAAACTAATTTGACAACTCTGACCTAAGCATGGGAAGTTGATATTACTCTTTTGACTACCCCTTAATGACAACTAACTTTTGAAGATCAACTAACTCATGGATTTATTTTTCATGTGGGATATTTTGTTGTGCATTGGAGGATTTCACCTTATAGAATCTTTTCAACATAAAAGTAACTTTTTTCTATTCATGCACATCTATCCAACCACAATTTACCTATATGTGAGACATTCATATTTGTGTTTTCCAACATGTGTGATGATCATGATTTGTAAAACCACAAATACTGCAAGGATGCAATTTCCAACACTTAGCTTGTACATGTCCTATTTTTTTCCATAATAACTACAATATTTTTCATGCTTATGTTCCTAGTTTATTGCACTGGTGCCAATAGATTTTTCACCTTGTATCAATATTTCTACTTTTAAAAACTTGATATGCCCATCACTTGTTTGACCTGCATAACCAAGACCTTCATTTCTTGGTTGTATACATAGTTGTATGAGATTTTGAATGCCTTTCCCATTTTTTCATAAACCTTTTCCATTAAAACCCATTTTATGCATGAATTTAGAACCAAATCCTTTTGTATGCTTTTCAAACAATCAATTTCATCATATTCAATATTAAGTTCATATTTTGAAATATCACCAAGATCATCATTCGAGTCATAACATGAGAGACACATTTTTTTATCATCAATATTATTAGCATCAATAAAATTACTAGTGCCACGACAACTATCAAGCTTTTAAATCAATTCACTTGTTCACAAATTGCATCACACGTTAGTTTTTCGTGGCATGGTCTACATCATTTCAAAGCAATACCATAATTTAGACATTATTCATGCTTCACAAGTAGCATTTAATCTTTCAAAGGAGGAGGTGAAGGAGGGTGAAATTCCACAAATTTCATGTGAATGAAGTGAATGAGGAAGTGGGGAAGGGAGAAACATAACCAATTTCTTGCGACTAAGGTGAATAAGGAGGTGGGGGAGAAAAAAATATCAACCAATTTCCATGAACAACCATGTGAAGAGGTTGATGGAGGTCAAAATTGCATTTTTCATTGGACAATTTCATGCTAGGGATCCCTTGAAGGAGGTAAGGGGTATCAATTCCTAATTTCTTCCCCATATTTTTTCTCATATTTTAATTATATTTTTGGGGCTTTTAGTTGGTTTTTTGGGCAATCGCTTGGAAAAGAGGCAATAAGTGCATATTTCAGGGTTGAGGTTGGCCATTGAGCCTATTCAACTCTTTTTCACTCGCATTGTATAAAATGAAACCAAGCATGGCACCACCAAAGAGAAGTGTTTAGTTGTTATCTTTGGGTGATGGTATCTTGGATGAGGACAAGAGACATCACACACTGGGAGAAAGTTGGAGGTTATCATTTTGATTACCAATATTTGTTTTGCAAACCCTATCTTTGATGGGTTTTCATTTTTGTCGAAATTTTTGGTATCAAAACATTATGGGTAAATCATTCTCTATTTAGGAATAAATTTGATGGGTTTTAATTTTTGTTGGATTTTTTGCTATCAAACTCTGTGGGTAAATCGTTCTTTGTTTGGGTATAAAATTCTGGGTCTTCTTCAGATTTTCAGAGACTCGATGTTGGTCATCAACTGGATGAGGAAATCCCAACGGTGTCATAATATTATACTCTCTCCTATTCTGGATGAAGTCTTTTCAATTACAAATTTATTCACACATTTGTCCTTCAATCATGTCTACAGGAAAAGGAACGTCAAGGCAGAATCCTTATCTAAAGAAGGTTCTCTCTTGGCTCACAGACAGTGGCACATCTTAGAATTCAAGGATGATCAGAGCTATGAGCATTTCCATCAGCCATTTATTGAACAGATATGATAAAGCAGTGGATCTTCATTAAGTTTTGTCTCTTTTTGCATCAGTTCATGGTTATTACAACACTTATTTTATTTGCCTCTTTATTGGATCAGATATTGGACTAGCTACTTTAATGGGAGATGGCTCCCGATTTCCTCACAATGATCATCAACATAGTACATTCAGAGTTTCAAATCTCTTTTTGGTGCAAGATCCTCTAGAATCTTGTTAAAACAGGAAGTTATAGTTTACAATTTGTGTAAAGAGTTTTTATTGGGACCCATTTTTGTGGACTTTGTACACAGCCTTTGATGCTATCTCTTTAGATGGCTATAAGACAAAGTATTTAAATGCATGCCTCAGCATGCATTCTTCATAATGTAAATTTATATATATATATATATATATTAATAAAATTTACGTTTTTTTCCTCCGGAAAAACAAAATTGTGGGTCTTCATTTAAGTTAATTGTTTTAGTATCAAAACCCTTTGGGTGAATCGTTCTTTGTTGGGGCATAAAACCCTATATTTTCTTTTATATTCATAAGGAGTTTTTTTGTTCTATACTAAGGGTTATTTTTTGTTTTCATATGATAATGCCTTGTCATCTTGAGTAAGCACTAAACCTCAAGGATTTTGCAATGTTATGAATGAAAAATAGTTTGGACAGGTCTAATTTCCCTTATAAGGTTCTATTTCTCCAATTTTTTCATATTGGTCCTTAAATAACTTAGCGAAATAACCACAAAATTTCAATTTCCTCATTTATAGCTGAGATAACATTTTTTTTTTAGTTTTCCATGTATCTCCTTTTGATTTTTTTAATGAGATATTCATCATACAAAGTATTATGCCTACAAGTTTTTACCATAGTTTTCTATAGAATGAGAAGAAATTTGTTCATGAAATTTCATCGTGCAAGTTAGATAACTTAATAAAATTACATCTTGTAAGATAGATGACTATGCCATATTATCCCATAGTTAGTAGCAATCAATGCTTAGAGCCTAGAGTATGCAGACAATTTTGAATCTAAACCTACATGTTTGTCTCCCAAAACTCTAGAATCTCTATTATTCAATCCACCACTTCTTTATCCAAACCTTTTACATCGATTCTTTTATCTTGTGTTGAATATGAATTTTGCTTCCCAAGAGTATTATTTCTCATGTTTAACATGTGCAAGTATTCTCTTGTACATAACATTTTATTGTGAAATGTTAATCGTAAAGATTCAATTATATTTGAGAGCTTCAATGCTACTATTGATGGATGTTATTGTTGTACTCCTCAAGTTTATTTGCAAGATAAAAATAGTTGTTAGTATCTTAATGGTGTATGTAGGTCAACTACTCATATGGCCTTATTGGTTTTCCTTGTGTAGTAGTTGTCAACAATAGCCATACCTGTCATTAGTAATGGAATCAAAAGTTCTTTTTTAATGATGAATTTACATGACTTGCTAGGATTGTTTAGTTCATGCTTACTTAGAGTGTATTTTGTTATAGATAGATTTGTTGAGATAAATAATCTCTCCCATATAATATTCTTGCATGATATTTCTAGCATTATTATTATGTCTTGCATCTCAAACCATAATTTTTTGCACCTTTATCTTTCCTCTAATCACTTGCCAACAATCTCAAGCAATGTCATGTTTTGAATCATTTCTACATCTTAATACATTGGCATTTTAATCTATATTTCATATAATTGAGTAAATGTGATATAGGAATTCTTTGGATTGAGAAAAAACAATAAGAAACATTATCCCAACCACAAGTTGGGTGTTCCAAGGTGTAAAACCCAACTCATTTTCCATATTTTCTATCTACATGTGTCTGTTGATTTAGTGGCTTGAGAACAAGGTAAGCAAATCCATGGTTATGAAAAAAAAATACCCACCCCCATGAAGTCATGGAATTATTTATACTCCTCAAGTTTATTTGCAAGATAAAAACAGTTGTTATTATCTTAATGGTGTTTGTAGGTCAACTACTCATATGGCCTTATTGGTTTTCCTATGTTGATTGTGTAGTAGTTGTCAACAATAGCCATACCTATCATTAGAAATGGAATCAAAAGTTTTTTTTTAATGATGAATTTACATTACTTGTCAGGATTGTTTAGTTCATTCTTACTTAGAGTGTATTTTGTTATAGATAGATTTGTTGAGATAAATAATCTCTCTCGTATAATATTCTTGCATCATATTTCTAGCATTATTATTATGTCTTGCATCTCAAACCACAGTTTTTTGCACCTTTATCTTTCCTCTAATCACTCGCCAACAATCTTAAGCAATGTCGTGTTTTGAATCATTTTTACATCTTAATACATTGTCATTTTAATATGTATTTAATATAATTGAATAAATGTGATATAGGAATTATTTGGATTGAGAAAAAACAATAAGAAACATTATCCCAACCACAAGTTGGGTGTTCCAAGGTGTAAAACCCAACTCAATTTCCATATTTTCTATCTACATGTGTTTGTTGATTTAGTGGCTTGACAACAAGGTAAGCAAATCCATGGTTATGCAAAAACAATAGCCACCCCCATGAAGTCATGGAATTCTTCTAAGAAACACAAGTATAGGGTAAAACCAAACTCAATCAAAATGCTTATGTTCTACCTATGTGTGTTGACTTATTGGATCTAGAACAAGGTAAGTAGATCCATAGTTATGAAAAAAAGAATGGCCACCCCCATGAAGCCTTGACATTCTATAGTGAAATGCAAGTCTGTGATGGTGTAAAAAACAACTCAATCACAATGTTTATGCTCAAGATGTGTGTGTTTATTTATTGGCTCTCTAACAAGGCAAGAAGATCCATGATTATGGAAAAAAAAAATGGCCAACCCCATGAAGCCTTGGTGTTCTTCATCAACATGCAATTCCAAGGCATAAAACCTAAATCAATTTCCATGTTTATTTTTTTTCTTGTGTGTGTCGATTTTCTAGTTGTAGAACATGTGTCAATTTACTAGTTGTATAACAAGGCAAGCATATCCACAGTTATGCAATATGAATTTCCACCCCCATGAAGCCTTGGAATTCTTCAATGAAATGAAAATCCAAGGATTAAAAACCAAATCAATCATAATATTTATGTTCTACCTATGTGTGTTGATTTATTGGCCTCCACCAATTCTTCTAACCTCCTCCCACGAGAAAGAATTGGTTGAGTGTCTCCAACTACTCCCATCATCGATAGCCCAGCAAGAAAATATATATATTGGAGAATCATCTATATCGACTCTCCCTACACCATGAATACGCCCATGTATGCATCCTAATACTCAACAACCCACAAGAGGAGCCCATCCCCTACTCTCATTAATGGATTCTTAGTATATCTGAGTAATTTGTATCGAGCTAGTGCTCCTCGTTCAATTTGCTTTCAGTTGAATGCATTTCAGACATATTTGAACTACCTCTCACACCAGATCACTCTAAATCTATCCACACCTACACAAAACACATTTTTAGTCATAATTGACATATTGATCTTTTACCAAATACCAGTGCATATTTTACCCCCCAAAAAGTGTGATCCCCATGTAATTTTTGGCCTAAAACATGCACTAGACCAATGCAGAAACACCCCCTGTTTCTTGCTCTGGACCAATGTAGAAACCACCCCCATTTCCTATTCTATCCTTAAAAAAAAATCTTGGGGTTCCCCTGAGGTCAAAATGGAACTAATCTAAAAATGTAAACTATTAAAAATGAAGAGGAGGTTCAAACCACTAACTTGGAACTCGCAAAATTAAATTTCATTGGTTGATTTATCTACAAATATTTAGGGCCTCCCTCCACTCTCTAACTTTATCATGTGCAAATGAATTTGAATTTGGGGATTTTTCCCTAATTATAGAAAATCACTATTTTTCCTTTTACCTCGTGTGGACTCATACAAACTTTGATTGATTTTCCATCTACATTGTTGGATTCATAATTTTGAGACCTCCAAAAGGGTATTTTTAGATTTTGCTACGTTGATACTTCACTTGGACACCTTTTTTTTCCCTTGAAGCATTAAAGTATGTAATTTTTTAATTTAATCTTTATGCATTGGTTTTCTTTTAATAAGCACCTTTACGCTTTGGTATTACTTGACTTCTATGTAGGAATTCACCATGAAAACCTTCATATATGGTATGTGGTCCTCTTCATGTAATCTTTCTTGATTTGCATTTAACTGAGTATATCTCCCTTGGGTATGATGCATTTTCCATTTATTCCCCTTGGAATTGCATGTAGGACTACCCTCACTTTGGTAGATGGGTTATCCCATCTATTTTTTTCATTTTCCATTTACTTGTTAATCAATCTTACCTTACATGGGTTCCCTCGTATAGTAACCATCATTGCATTTTGGCACCCCTACTACCGCATTCTCCTTAGGATTGGGAGTTTGTATAGTCTACATCCTAGATTTAAGCCTCGTGCTTCTTTACTCATCATGGTTACAACCTTCCCCCCAACCTCCCATATTAATGGTTGTTATGTTGGACTATCACATATCACAATCCATATGCTTCATCCATACTATGACAATTTTTCGTTTGTATACCGTCATTCATCAATCCTCAAGCAGATTACCATGTATGCCCCTACCCTTGAATGTTTCCATTTGTAGTTTTCACCTTCAACATTACATTCATTTGGTTTCTTACTAGGGAATTTATCTCCTTGTCTCCCCTTTATTTGTCCACTTGATTCCCCCCCTAGCAATTCTTTTTTTATATTGTGACTCTCGACACATTGGTTAGATTATTTGGTGGGACCCTTGTCCCTTGGCGGTGATCTTTCATAACTTCCTAGAACCCCTTTGGAAATACCATGAGGAGCTCCCTTGGAATAGGTTTCATTTGTGGTGGCATCTCTTTGTTGTACTTTCTTAGAGAATTTTCAATGGGTCACCCTTGTGTCCCATGGAATTTTTTTAGTTCCCCTTATGCCATGTTATAGTTTACCCTTTATCTTGATGTGTTAGGATCCTACCCTAACCTCCCTACTTTAGGCTACCTGGGATTTAGCTAATTATTGTATGTGATCATCCTCTTTGAATAAGTCCCATTAGATAGTAATAGATAGTTATTTAATGTAAAAGGATACACTTTATAAGGCCCACTAGGTATTTCGTACCCATTGGTGATGGTACCACAAGTAGTTAGGGTTTTTTCTATTAAAAAACTATTTAAATAGATAGGAGACTATGGAAAATTTATCTTGTGTTGTTGTATTTGGAGCTCTGCTCAGTGAAAGGTTGCCCCACCTTAAGAGGAAAGTGAACATTGTTTCCTTCTTTAGATTATCTTAATACAAGGGTATCTTTTACACCTTTCAGATTATTATCTCTCGTATCTAGTTATTACAATTATGCTTTATGCATACTTAGCTGTGTTTCAATTTTAAGGGTTAAGGAATACTATAAATGGTATCAAATCTCTTTCCTAAGCCAACATGCCTCTAAACTTTAGTGGATTTTTTTTCAGGATAGAGACCTATTTAGACATCTTTAAATAACACAATGATCTATCATCCAATGGGTAAAAATATGGTTGGGGAAGAATACTCGCAATAAATACAAGTGGAATCACTTTGTTGGAAACCTTTGTAACCCATGTTGGTACCCCTTCGAGTAGTATCACATCAGACAACACTTGCATATAAAATCTAACTTCCATGTACCTTCAAGTATATCGGAAATCCCCTAGGCATACCTAAAACGAACTATATCTCATTGATTAGCCATATTGTTGCTATAGTAAATCGAGGACAACACTCAAAGAAATCACTCTCTAGTAACTAGGTAGTCAAGTTGTACGGCTAAGGGAATGGTCGAGCCTCCTTAGTTAGTTCCCTAAGATATTGGGTTGAGTACTACTATTGGACCCCACAAGTATATCAGAGTGTTATAGCACCTAGCACTCCTTTGTCTCTAAGACCCTTCAAACCCTAGCTTCGACAGTCATCCAGTGAAATTCCTACATCTTTGCATCTAGAATGAATTTGAATATTGTGTCACTATAGTAATAATTGGCCACAAGTGATACTCCTACTCCTCTGGAGAACATGAGAAAGATAGCTCATGCAAAACAATAACATGACTCCATATGGGGTAACCTCTGAAGTTGTCACCCCTGGGGAGTAACATATGGCTCCTACTCGAAGACATGCACTCCAAATATGGATTTTCTCTTGTGCAGTGTTTGGAGCAATATGGTGTGAAAATGTTGCACTTGCAAGGATGCAAGAAATGACAAATGAGGCTTCTATGTAAGCATGCATTCAGAAATATGACCAGAAGCAGGGCTGAAATAGAAATGCACAAACAACAATTTGTTTTACCCTTTATCTTATCATTTTAGATCATGAGAGCACATATACCAAGAAATTGCATCAATGTTACAAATATTAAATGATGTGCGATTTAGATAGGGTTTGTTTCCATGTGTTCCAAGAACTATATTTAGGGCATCCACACAAGCAATTGATTTCGTTTCTTTTCAAGGATGCCTCACTATACAAAAGTTAGATCCAAAGATGTGGCAATGAAATTTAGATTCAAACCCTCTATATGCTAGTACCAAATGACACACTTTGAAGACCAAGCTAACATAGATAAAATCAAAGCATTAGATATATCATTGAATCCTAAGCAATCTAGACCAAAAATAAGACAAGATAAATACTAGATTGCAAAACAAAAACAAAAGGAAAAAGAAAGGAAAAGACGATTTTGGGTTTTTGGTGGTTGAAGATAGTGATAGACCAGTGCCTTAGGAAGGGAAAAGGGGTCACTACACAAGTCTATATGAGGATTAGGGTTTTAAAATGAGATGATGTTGAAGGTACCTAAAGAGGATTACCTATCAAGCATCACCCAGGGAAAATAGGGCTTTTCAAGGTTAGATGGGGGGATCGATCCACTAGAAAGTATCTCCAAGTACTACTAAGATGATCTCAAAGAATAGCCTTGTAAAAGAGGGAAGAGCCTATATATGTCCTACCTCAATTCAAAAACCAAATTCTTCAATGGTCAAAGGGAAATAGGGAAAGAAATATATACCTTATTTGCCCCTCCAAGTGGAGCAAGTTGCACTTCTTTGGCCTTGTAGTAGCTTTGTCCTCCAACAAACCATAAAAATTTCTATAAAATCCTTGAACAATAGCTTAAAACATCACATAAAAATATATATCAAACCAAGAACTTCTTTAAGAAATTTTTCTCATTAATCTCCAACAATGAAAATGAGAGAGGACTCTTCCTTTTATAGCTAAGGAGCCTCCTCAATACAATGAAGAATACAATGTGTTAACTCAAAACCAAGAGCCCAAAACCATTGGCCTAGTCAAAACCATGGGAAAAATACAATGAATGGGATAAAAAATTCCTTCAAAACCCTCCAATACATGAGTGCCCCTCTCATAATGGTCCAAAATACATCACCAAAGGCCACACGTGTGGACTAGAAAATCCCAGAAAGAATCTTGTGACAATGTCCCAACAAAGAGTGAAAAAGAAGTCAAACATGGTCCATGGACTCAAACGTCCCTCTAACTAACTCCCAAGAGCAAGGAGATGGATCAAACAAGAAATAAACAACTCTAAGTGTGTGATGTCAGCCCCACATGTGTGGGACTTCCAAGATAGAATCCGTTTGTGATGGCACATGTGACCTCCTCAATAAGGGTACTCATCAAGTAAAGTGCATGTGAACAATGCCACATCATCCAATAGTCAACATAATTCCTTGTAACCACCACAACAACCTACAACCACCCCCTGGGAATCCTCCAATGCATCAATAAACTCTTACATGTGGTCCAAGGAGGGAATAATAATGCATGTGTGTGAGTACAACGTCCAACTTTGCAAGGAGGCCAACTATAAGTGGTTCATGTGGAAAGTGTGATGATTTGGCATTTGTGTCATGGCCTGATTCATTGTCACAGATCCCAAAGCAATGACACGTATCCCAATTTGATACATGGATCCCAAGGAAAATGGAATGGATCCCAATGTCTATAAATATGATCAAATATGAGTACAAAATCCCATTGTAGTATCACAGATCTCGAGGCATGGTACACATATCCCAATGCAAGATACCTACTTGAAGTGATGGGTCTAGCTTCTGGCAAGCCATTAGTTGATACACACCTAGTGATATCTCTTAGCACAACATAACAAATAAGAGTTAGTTTTAATATTTTCCTAAGTTTTACCAAGGGGGGACAACATTAACCCTTATACATGTGACAATTCCTAGGACAACAAGTGTTTCCCAAGTCCCCAAGTAAAAGATAGGTAATGATGAATAATGATGGAAAGGAGAAGGGAAATATTTCATGAGATGACCCTCAAAGTCATCTGTATGCATAGGTATTTTTATTTGTTGATCTAGCTTTCATGAGATATGATTTTGTATACAATAGCCTTCAAGAGGGAGATTTAGCATTGAGTTGCATATCTTCGGCATTGTTTCTTACTACCCCTTTATGCATTTTTCTTTATGTGTTCAATTTATCGAACAAGTCCTTTTTTCTCTAGATATTCATAGACATGCTAGGGACTAGAGGCATTGGCCTCATAGCAAGGTGGCATTGCTCAAGCTTTACATTTTTGTCTTTTGACTTTATTGTTCTCCATCTCTATCATTTTTTGGCTTTATTAATTAAGGTTTTCATCATGAAATCTTTCTATTGACCTTTGATAAGTCATACATGATTCAGATAATGTTTTTTATGGATGGAATGAAATGAAACAAGGAAAGTGGAAAGTGTTAGACATGGTTAGGATGTGGAAAATGTTATCTTGTCTAGTTACTCGATAGTACAAACTGACCAAAGAAATGACAACACTTCTAAAAGAAAAATATGTCCCCCCAAGGTACAATGAGGCAAATAATAAAACTTATACATGTTATGAAGTGCTATCAGATTCCATTTTAGTATTTACCACTTTCATGACTAACCAGGAATTTATAGCATCACATCCAAATGAAACACCAATACATGGAATATCAAGATATACCACAGTGAAGCCAATAATGCACCATCCATACTACATCTACCATTTAAGGAGTGAGGGAAGGAGAATGAAATATACCATAGATGAGCTAGCACAATCATGCATCTGATTAAGATAATGAGAAGAACTATCTAACTCTAGAGAACATGAACAAGATAGCTCGTGCGAAATAGCAACACGACACCATGTGGGGGTACCTATGAAGTTGTCACCCCCGGGGGGTAACAGGGGGTATTATAATTTTTTATGACTCCCACTAGATTGAATCCTCAGATGATATAGGGATTGGTTCCAACAAGGCAGAGTTATGGGATATGTTTTCCTTGCTAAATATTTCTTTGGAAAAGGGGTTGGAGGTTGTGAGGATACATGGGAATTCAATGTTGGCCATTGGTTGGATAATGGGAAATTGTGGATCTCATCATTTGGGTCTTTGGGATTTGGTTCAGTAGATAATAGAGATGTAAGTTCAACCTTTCTTTTGCATTCACATATTCAAAGTGTTGATTTTTTCAATATTCAAGGTTAAGCATGAATTTCATTCCATTTTTATCATTTAACCATAACCATAAATGTTGCAGCAACCAAGATCACAAGAAGAAGCACCATGCACAAGAACACAAGAAGTATCTTGGGAAACCCTTCTCAACAAGGGAAGAAAACCCAGCCAAATCCTTTGCTATATTCCTCAAGAGAAATACCTTCACCACCAAGATAAAACCTAGCACACAAGAGGGTGCTCAAACCCTAGAATACTAGCGCCCAAGAGAGGTGCACACTTTTCCCAAGAAGGTGTACTTGCTGAAATTTCCAAACTCACTTGAAATATATGTTTCCTCAATGGGGAATTTTCCTTTACTTATACTAACCTAAACCTGTCAACAGAAGTGTCTATTGGCACAATAGGGCCGACCTCACTAGCTTGTAATATAATTAATATTAACCAGATTAATTATCTTTTACATTAATTACCAGTCACATTAAGGTGGGGCCGACTTGTACCCTTTTCATTACAATTAGGGTTAGAGGCATGTCTGACTCTTGAACAATATAGCAAGGGATCTGATACACCCACTAGTGCTCATCCACTAGGGGCACATCCATAGGGATGTCAATATCTCTAGCCTACTGCATTACACAGAAGAACCAATTCTTCACACATTCACATGTGCTCGTCTAGAGGCACGTCCACTCAACAGATCTTCTTTCCTACTACATCACACAGGATATTCATCTGGAGTTTCTCATCAACTTTGTTTCTCAGAGGAGGCTAATACATCATCTTCATTTATGTTCTCATGATGATGCACCCAGCACTTTGGGATTTCACACGTTCACCTTGTGCTCAGCCACAGGCACATCTAACTCAACAGATCGTCTTTCCCATAGGATAATCCTCTGGATTTCTTCTCAATTCTATGAATGGAGGAGGTCATCTCTACGTTCTAGCTCTATCTCATATAGGAACCACACACCCTCTTCAGGGGCTTTCTCTCGGGTTTGCAAGCTGGAGAATATCTCACATGGTTGCAATGATCCACATCTCACAGGTTTGTAAGCTGGAGAATGTCTCACGTAGTTGCAATCATCAACACTCCCTCTCGGCTAGGGAGGCATTCTTCATCATGCCAAGTCTCACACGGATGTACTCTGAATTTTGTCTTGGTTGGAGTCATCAATACTCCCTCTCAACTAGGAAGGCACTCTTCACCAAATTAGTTTGGTGAAGATGCCTACAATCTGCTCATGTGTAGGAAGGTACTACATGTGTACGATTTTTCTCTGCATCATATTTCTGATATAAGAATAATTCATCTCATCATGTTTCGATCCATCAGGAAACAATGGGTTCTCAAGGAGATTTGTAAACGGTGCTTGGTTATCATCGTAGGATCCATATCGTGATCAAGTAAGTTTGTCAGAAGCTTGTGAATCCATACTTCTTCACACACTGAATGGTACATACTCTGCTTATGTGGTATTCAAGGCCACAGAGATTTTCGCTTATTGCTGCATTAGGAAACCATGGCAAACTTCATGGTAGAACATCAATCAGATGTGCTCTTCTGGTCCACTATACTTTCTGCTCAATCTGAATCGGCATATCCTGCAAACTCAAGTTCACTCTGGAGGCATATCTCAAGCCATATCCAATTGTGCCTCATGTTTTGTTGTTGTCTAGTGAGTCTGTCTCGGTTGACTGATGAAATGACTAAGCACATTCACTGCATGGCATGAATCAAGTTTGGTATTAACCAGATATATCAGTGATCCAATGTGGATCAATCTCGTCTGAATCATCATCAATCTTCTCCTTTTTAAATTTATCACTGTGGATTTTGCATTCTATCATACTTGAACTTCTTTAGTATCTTTACTATATATTTTCCTTCACTCGGGAAAATCTCATCGGTCCTATGTCATACTTGTCCCAAGAAGTAGTGCATCATACTCAGATTCTTCATCTCGAATTCAGAAGTCAAGGATTACTTGTATCCAGCAACAAGACTTCTTGAATAAGTCACCAAAATCGGGCCTTCGTCATCAACACTGTAATGATAAAGGTTTGGATCAGCAACACTCTTGTTGAACTCCAAACTCATCAATAATTTATCTATCTAATATAGTTTCCAGCTCATGGATGGTAGTATGGATGGAAGTGTATCCATCTTACTAGATCAAGTATCTCATCATAGACAACTCCCTATGTTTATGAAAATCCTCTAGCTATAGATCTCACTTTGTATTTCTCGACACTTCCATCAGTTGCATGCTTGATCTTATATATCCAATTTGAAAGTCATCACAAACTTCCCTTCTGGTCTCTGAACAATATCGTATACATCATTTTTTAAGATATATTGGTATTCTTCTATTATGGCATCTTGTCATACATGTTCTCTTGTTGCTTCTTCAAAACAAGGAGGCTCGGAATCAATGAAGTGGTTCATGACTAAAGGATGGCTCAAAAATCTCTTTTTCTTTCTCGGGATGTGCCTTGAGGGGCTTGTATGTTCCTCTGACTCTTGCAGAGTTTTGTCAAGCCTAGACAGGCCTTTTATGCCTTACTGTAATATATATGGGCATATCAACTGGAGCAGCTGAATCGGCTGGAATATTGTTTGTCTCCCTCTGAACTTCTGAAGGGGGAGAAGATATTTTCTCTTCCTTCCTTTTATTTTGTTTTGACTTCCTCTTGAATCAAGTAACTCTCTTTGAAGTCTGAAGGATGGAAGTCTTCTTTTATTTTCTTCCTAGATCTTTTATGTCTTCTTGACCAGAATAATAATCAATCAATAAGGTTATGACTCCCATACCATGGATAATGGTCCAACTCATGAGAGCTCCCACACTGGAGATAATACTCTTCACTTTAAAAAAAAAAATGCAATCAACTATAGAATTAATGATCAACCAATTTAGTTGGATCTGTAGTCATGTTTTAATTTTAGAGGAAGTACTTCTCCTCTCTCTTCTCTTCATTCTTTTGAGGTGGGTCTGGATCAATGTCAGTGGTGGAAGCATAGTGTCTTCCCTTCTTCCTGGTTGGACAGTTTCTTGCATTGTGTCCATAATTGTCACATATGAAGCATTGAATTTTTGAAACATCTCTTCTTTGATAATCTGGATTTGATGAAGACTTTTCACCTTTAAATGTTTTCTTGAAATTTCTTTTGAATTTTCCTTCTTTCTTTGTTTGAAGTGCAAGAGCATGATTTTCTTCTAAGGAATCTTCCACTCCTCTATTTCTAAGTCTAAGTTCTTCTTGAGTACAATCTGTCCATAGACTATCAAAGGTTGGTAGAGCTTCTCTTCCACTGATACTCTAAAGGAAGTGCTCCCATGATTTTGGGAGGTTGTTGAGAGTGGTTAAGACAAGTTCTCTATCAGACATGATTTCTCCGATGGTCTCTAGTTGTTATTTAATCTCTGATAACTTCATAAAGAAGATGGCAACTGTGTCACCTTTCATCATCTTAGTACTTTGAAGTTGGCTCTTCAAGGTAAGAGCTCTAAGGGTGTTGTCATTTTCAAACATTCATTTTAAATCTTCATACATATCATAGGTTGTCTTCGGGTTAGAAATACGAGGTAAGAGGTGATCTCTTACTGAGTAGATGATTAGTTTTCTTGCTTTGATATCTTCTTCCTTTCTTATCTTCTTCTCTATATCTGTAGTTTTGGTTGGTAGGGTTTTAGTTACCACATCCAAGAGGTCATATTCTTCAAGGGTGACTTGAAGCCTTTATTTCCAGGAGCTAAAGTTGCTTGCTCCATCAAGCCTATCTTCTACTAAGGCTATGTTCTTCATTTGATTGGTTTCTTCAAACTCACGCCAACTAGATTTTGAAAACCTAATTATTAGGTTGAATTAGTAACCTTGGATTATGTTGGACTTACGACTGCCAACAATCAACTTGACAGTGTCACATAGATTCTTGATGATTCAGGAGAAACGTTTCTTCAGAAATCTAGAATTAATATTCTGCAGGAAATTTCAGCACCCTAGAAACCCTAGGGCCAAAAATCAAAATTTCTCATAATTTCACTTTGAGAGCTTCTGGAGATGCGCTGGAGGAGTTCGTACTCTTCTATGCCAAAAGTTTCCCCAACGTCCAAGTATTAAGGTTTGTATCAGCATCGAAAGGAGGGTTGTACGAAGTTTTATGGAAACCCTAGAAGGGTCGTACGGTTCTACAAAAGGTGAGTTTATACTTGGTGGATGCTTGTGCAATGGGTTCTTTCAAGACCTATGCTCTGATACCATGTTGATTTTCCAATAGTCAAGTTTAAGCATGAAGTTCATTCCATTTTTAGCATTTAACCATAACCATAAATTTTGCAGCAACCAAGATCACAAGAAGAAGCACCATGCATAAGAACACAAGAAGTATCTTGGGAAACCCTTCTCAACAAGGGAAGAAAACCCATCCAAATCCTTTTCTATATTCCTCAAGAAAAAGACCTTCACCACCAAGATAAAACCTAGCACACAAGAGGGTGATCAAACCCTAGAATACTAGCGCCCAAGAGAGGTGCGCACTTTTCCCAAGAAGGTGTACTTGCTGAAATTTTCAAACTCAACTGAAATATATGTTTCCTCAATGGGGAATTTACCTTTACTTATACTAACTTGAACCTGTCAACAGAAGTGTCTATTGGCACAACAGGGCCGACCTCACTAGCTTGTAATATAATTAATATTAACCATATTAATTATCTTTTACATTAATTACCATACACATTAAGGTGGGGCTGACATGTACCCTTTTCATTACAATTAGGGTTATAGGCAAGTCTGACTCTTGAACAATATAGCAAGGGATCCGATACACCCACTAGTACTCATCTACTAAGGGCACATCCATAGGGATGTCCATATCTTTGGCCTACTGCATTACACAGAAGAACCAGTTCTTCACACATTCACATGTGCTCGTCCACAACCATGTCCACTCAACATATCTTCTTTCCCACTACGTCACACAGGAGAGTCATCTGGAGTTTCTCGTCAAATATGTTGCTCAGAGGAGGCTAATACATCATCTTCATTTATGTTTTCATGATGATGCAACCAGCACTTTGGGATTTCACACGTTCACCTTGTGCTAAGCCACAGACACGTCTAACTCAGCGGATCGCCTTTCCCATAGGATAATCATCTGGAGTTCTTCTCAACTCTCTGAATGGAGGAGGTCATCTCTACATTCCATCTCTATCTCAGATAGGAACCACACACCCTCTTCACGGGATTTCTCTCAGGTTTGTAAGCTGGAGAATATCTCACATGGCTGCAATGATCCACATCTCACAGGTTTGTACGCGGGAGAATGTCTCACATAGTTGCAATCATCAACACAAAGAACATGATGTTGTGTCAAAATATCTAGCAAAGAAGGTTGTGGATAGACAAGATGGTTTTTGGTTTTGCTTGGAGGTAAAGGATGGGGTGTCCACCTCTTTACCTCTACACAACATATATTAGATAACATCTTTGATATGCTTTCCTTTTTGGAGAAAATTGTGATGTATGATTATTTTTTCAAGAGGTTCTCTTCATTTTTTATGTATTAAATTCTTTTACACTAGATCATTTAAGGTTTCTATTTTGCAAGCCCTACTATGGGCATTGTTATGACTCTCTCTCTATGTAGAAAGAAAAAATAGTAAATTCTTCTAGATGAAGTTTATATCGAAGGTATCTTGTGTCCTTGGGGCACTTAGAATGTAATAATAACTTTTTACTCTCTAGAATAAGAACATTATATTTTTTCTTGGGTATATATGTATGTGTGTGATGATGATGATGATGATTACAAACAAGAAATTTGATCTCTTGTATAGTGTAAAAGAATTGAGTCACAATGAAATGTCGTGACTCTAAGAAACCTAACCAGTGGTAACTAATGATAGTAATTAGGCTTGTTACCTTTTTTTTAAAGAATCCAATGATTATGAAGGGTAAACTCTCACATATGTTGGACCCAACCTCACAAACTTAAGAAAAGAATAGGGTTTGTTGGTATCTTTCCAACACCATACAATAATATATCCCAACCTACATCAATAATATTCAATGTGATCAATAGTCACATTTGTAAAACTCCATGCAATGGAGGAGCTTGCAGTAGGATTTGAACCTGGATCATTGTCACAACGATCGCTCTAAGTTGTCACTAGACCACAACTCCATGAAATTTTCTTTAATAATTCCCCTCACCCTCTTGTACTTGAGAATTCAAACTAAGGAATTTCATACCTTGCAAGTGCCTCGCAAATTCCCCCCTCTTCCCCGATTTCCTATCAGACACCCAACCCCCTAAGTACCCTTTTAAGGGATGGGGTATTAAATTTTCATTTTTCATGAACCTCTTTGAATCCATTAAAAAAGGACATCATCGTCTTTTACCCGTCGAGAGCTTTCCAATGACTGTAAGTTTTCTCAAAACGGAGCTCTAGATCAAAAGTTATGGCCCTTTGAAGTTTTTAGGCTTTTATTGGCCAAATGCCTCTATACTTCCACATGGCTCCACGTCATCGAGCCCATCTGATGTGGCACTAACGTGTCAGACCAAGTCACCCTTTAGCTTAGATGTGGCTACATGCGTGGCACTTGCCACCTATTCCATCGGTCCCTCGGCCCTCCAAGCCCCTATCACTTGCTACAAAATTTCCCCGAGATCCACCTTGACCAAGCCCTGACACCTATCCATCGCACATAGGGCTGGTGGCATCATTAGATTTAATTTTGGGACATCAGCGCTCAAGATCTAGGGACATCGACCACTAAGATGTGGGCCCTTTTACTTTTTTGTGAAGCCCCAAAACTCTTGATCCAAGATGAGCTAGTGTCTCACACACACGACCCTATCCCAGCATGCCACTTGTCTTAACCATCGCACAACACATGGCCACCATCACCTCGTGACACCTGTCACAAGTTTTCCCCATGAAGCTCTACCTGAAAATACTAAAACCACTTGACAGTTGGCACGATCACCATATGACACGTGCACTTACACAGTATACACGTCATCGTAGCACCCAAGATTCACCCAACAAGGCATTGACACTTGTTTGCTTCCTACTCGTCGAATGACGTCATCTCGGATCTTTCTGGCATCAGCAATCAATGATTTTCGTAAGGCCTATTTCCCAAAATCTCCTAATGGTTCAAGATCTGAGATACAGTTAGCATCCTGAGACACGTGTCCCTATCTGGTCATGCCACCTGGCATGACATGCGTCACTCGTACCACTCGACACGTGGCACTCATTTTCCACCTAGACCTTCGTCCAGATATGCCAAATCTGTGTGACACATGGCACCACTCACGTCATGACACATGGTGCCACCAGGTAATTGCGGATGTCGATACCTCGGCCCCTTACAGACCTCCTGTAGGCTAAAACTCCCCGAGGTCCGTCCTCCGAGGATTACGAGATAATTAAACAAGTTAATCTCGTGAATAACTAAGGTAATCCCACGATTAAGGGATGGTTAACTACGTTAATTCTCGGGGATACGATTCTACAAGATCTACGGCTGAGACCTCTCACGCTTCGATCCAATGGTTATTACGGTTCCTTCCACAAGTCCGACGTGGTAGCGGTTCTAAGGATCGGATAGTGGAGATTCAGAGCGTCACTCAACAGATCGACGATTCTCATCAAAGCGAATCTCGGACGTCGACACTTTCACTATCTCCTGTAACCTAAAACTCTCGAGTTTCTTCGCCCAGTGATTACAAGGTAATTAATTACGTTAATCCCCAGGATTATGAGACATTTAATTACATTAATCCACGAGATTATGACTCTTGGGCTTTGCGAAGGAATTTCAATGGCTAAGATCTCTCAGTCGATAGATCTGACGACCAACAATTTAAAGACATCTATGCAGAGGACTTAATCATGTCAGGGCTCACACTCTTCTCATCCACAATCATATGTGAACATGTGTCAATCCCATGACATCATAGCAGCCAAGTTGGCACACTACATCACTATGACGTCACTCTCTCTCTCTCTCCCTCAGGTTTAGGTAACAAGGCATGGAACCAGGGGTTGGAACCCTGGTCCTCGGACATCGACATTCGGGACTTCCAAAGAAATTTTTCGAGGTCTGGTGCCCCAGGTCACGGAACTCCCCCCCAAGATTGGTTAGGAAACTCGACGATCAAGATCGCTCGGCACTCAGATTTGACGACTAAGATTCAATCATTGATTGTGTAGGGATTTTTTTCGACTGGACTAGTTCATCTTGGACGGTCAGGAATCGACCCTTTCTCCAGATCAACGGCTATTGTTCCTTATTGTTTTACGATGTAACTTCAAAGGGTGATAGCATGTCGATGGACGACTAAGATCGATTCCAACTCATGGATCAACGGCTACTAAGTTTCGCCAGTTATTACAGGGATATCGATGGGTAACCCACCCATTCTTTGAAAGAGGATTAAAGCGCTTCATTGCTCTTAGAGATGTATCATTCGATTTCTTGGTCTATAAATCTGGTTCCTTCTCTTAAGAACCCATTACAACTGTTTTGATCACTTCACGCATAGGAAAAGCATAGATATGCATCATTTTAGTTTTCTTATAGATTCATTCCCTTAGTCATGCAATTACTTCCATTCTATCAATGTGGAAGGTGGCTAATCTACAAAGCAAGGTATAGGGTTCTTATATACAAATATGGAAAACATATGCAATCCCATACAGTTACACAATCACTCAAACACAAAGGAATGCCAATAGAGAAAGCACTTTGTCCATCAAACAGACTTGCACATTTAAGAGAATTTACAGACGACGACCATTCATTTTACTCGACACATAGAACACACAAATACTTATCTGTTATGTGGAGAAGTTAACCAACCAACTAACTGTGGGTGTTTGCCTTTCCACCCAACCATAGGCTCAAATGCATTCTCTTAGCACTCTGGCCACCCTCGTGCTAAGCCATGATAACACCAAGGAACCTCTCTCTTTCTGGTTCTCGACAATTTTTGAAGGACACTCTCCTTCATCACTCTTGGTAGAGATTTCCCCACACCCACCTAGCTCAGGCCTCCACGAGTTTTGTCAGATACCTTCCCAGTGTCAAGCTCGCAACCTTCTCAACTACGGTCAGGTTTTTGGGCTCTCAAACCCAAGATTCGGAGCTCTTTTGCTCTCTTCTCCTCGCTTGCACCTTGTGTGCTTCTCTTGCACGCATGGCTTGAGAAGGTTCTCGACCTATCCTTCTATTTATTCTGTCAGAAGGAAACTCGTGGGTCAATCATGGGGACCCATGGTGATCTTTCTTGTTTTCCTCTAGCTAACAACTTCCTATCCCCTTTGGCAGCCCTCCATACTTCCATTCATTGGGGTGGTTGGTTGTTCAACTACCAACCTCCCTCATTAACTGTTTTTCCTTGAAATTGGGGCTAAGGGAAATAACTTGAATAAGGCTTGAGGTCCTTTAGTTTAATAGGGCCTCCTCTCATTCCCCCAGTGGTATCATGGCCAGTACTTTCAAGGTTTCACCCCAACAATCACTTGTTGGCATTTTCAATTAAACAATAATACATTTACATTGTTTGTATGTCATTGCATGGCAATCAATAATTATGATTAATTACATGTAATCGGGGGTTTAGAAAAGGGGGTGTCACAGTTCCTACATATAGGGTGATATTCAGTGTTAATGGCAATAGCCATTGGTAACCTCGTTTGATTTTGTGGGAATGGATCTTGTGACCTTCCTCGACATTACACCTTAGAAGAAAGGTCCAAAACAAGCAAGCTATCCCTTGAGGCTAATTAGGTTAATTACATGTCACACCTCCTCAAGATACTTCATCCTCAAAACAATGGAAAAAACCTGACAAGAAGACCTTCGAAGCTTTAAACAATATTTTTGCATTAAAAACAAATCAAACCATCTTAGATTGATCTTTCTTGAGGACTATTTGTTGATAATGTTCTTGAATGAAATTTCTTTGATTTTGCTTCCAATGATGACTTATATTTTGAGACCAAGTTGCATTGAAAACGAGTTTATTTTGAATAAAGTATTGTCTTTATTCAAATAGAAGTCAATAAGTTGATTGATAGAAATCATGTCTCTTGTGGTTAGTATGTCAATAGGTCTCCTAGTAACTTGATTCTCTTGATCTTAGGTTTAAAATTATTCGCATTTACTTTAAGTTTTATGTATCCATTATATCCACCCTTCTCTACCGATGGGATTGTCTCGTAAATGCAGCAGCCTTGTTTGCAAATACTTTTGTTTTTTTGTAGATGTTTCTCCTTTCTATAGAAGTGGACCTCCTAAAAAATTTGGTGTCTCTAAAGATATTTCAAAACAACAACAGCGAAATAGTGATACACTTACAAAAGAATTAAAAATTAACCATTATTATAAATGTTCAATGCACCTGGTAAAAGATTTTTGTTTCTAACAAGATGACGTTTCCATTTTCTATTGAGAATTATGTCCTGCGTAAGTTTAGAAGGATCTCTTGGTTTTTTAAGTTTCTTTTTTTTACTTGTTTTTTGGGGTTTTAAACATGGCCACAAAATGGACAAAGAATTATGATGTAGAAGTGGACTTCCCAACCTAAAGTTTTGTTCCACCTTATAAAATCCTTGGCACTCGCTCTAACACCACTAGTAATAGATAATGTCACTCACAAAACCATCACAAATAAAAAGACAGTTTGAAACCTCCACAAGGATGTGTGTGTGTGTGTGTGTGTGTGTGTGTGTGTGTGTGTGTAGAGAGAGAGAGATATGAGTACTATTGAAAATGTGATCTCTTATATAGTGTTGAAGAATTGAGTCGCAATTAAAGGTCGTGACTCCATGGAACCTAACTGATAATGACTACTAATAATAATTAGGTTCATTACAAAGCATCCAAGGCCCTGGGATGGAAATCTAGTTTACATGTGCACTTATAACCGTGTTGTACACACTTCCCCCAATGAGTCCCGCCTTTGAAATATATTTTGGATATTTGCCACTTCACCTTTAGATATACCATGTGGGTATCCTAAAACAGAAGAGGTACGAGCCCCAGAAAAATATGAGACTAGTGATGATCAACATACAATTGAAAAGAGTTTCAATGTAGGAGACCAAGGCTGGTTGCCCCTAAATAAGGAAAGGTTACATGGACCAAGGAAGAAATTCAAACCCCTAAGATATAGACTTTTCAAAGTATTGGAAAAGGAGGGCAACAATGCTTATTAGACTCAACGTGCCTCCATATATGCACATTTATTTAGTGGTAAATGTGGAGAATCTGAAACTCTATGAGCCATCTATGCTCGATGATGAAGAAGAGAGCCACATTTTATCTCCCATAGAAGACTTGACCTCTAATGCAAAGAGAGAATTGTCAAAGAATATGGTTCTACAAAATAATATCACAATGTCAAGATGGGATCAACAAGAACTCTCACAAGTAGGATTGATAGGACCATGACCAACAACCACAAAATGGTACTCAAAAGAGAAAATTGAAGCATAATTTCCTCATCTCCTTCGTAATTAAATCTTTTGGAGACAAGAAGCCTCCAAAAATGGGGAGGGATGATCCAAAATGGATCAATATAGTTACTGCATTGCTTTGTTGATTCTTTGGAATGGAGAAAATAGAATTTGAGACCTCAAAAGTCATTTCAAGTAAGATCCTAAAAACCACACTACTGGACCAGAACTGAAAATTCTCCGGATTAAGGCCTTGAAATAAGTTGTAGGAGGTCAAAACCCTATGGTATGGTCTGTAAGACTTCTCCGGATTAAGGCCTTGAAATAAGTTGTAGGAGGTCAAAACCCTATGGTATGGTCTGTAAGACGCTCACTATCCATAGAGTCCATTAACTCTCTCGTTAACTTGTAATTTCTTTGTATTTTGCATTGGAGCATCTCTGATATTAAGAAAAAAAACACTTCATTTTGCTGAAGTTTTGCCCAATATGGATTTCACCATGTTCAAAAATACTATGACGCTGAATACTTTTATTTCATAAATGTGATATTTATTTTTACGTTTAACCACTTAGGAAAATCCATCACAATATTACAAAATATTACAATAATAGCTTTAGATCTTTTGTAAAGAATTGTCGTTAGAATATCTAACAATCCAATGCAATTCATGGATCATATCTAATTTTTTATATGATTTTTACTTGTAAACTTTATCATTCTTATTTTTTCCACGCTTCAAGAGTTCCAATGTGCCTATCTTATTTTTTCTTATTTCTATGTTATATTTCTATTATGCTTATTAAAGTCAACGCATTGACCATTTCTCCCCTCCTTTCCTTGCATAAGGACACTCACAGTGAATGCAACATTGCTTCTTAATCTTTCTGATGTGCTCGTGAGGATGGGTGAAGTATTCCCCAAAACGTTGTCAGGATTAGAAACATCTCAACAATTTTATCCACCAAAAAGTCATCAGGAATAAAAACATATCGCACAATTTCATCTAAAATGTTTTTGACAGCATATTACAGTGTAAAGGGAGCTAATTTTCATAATTCTAAACATCAATCATATTTTAATAGGACGATCGACTTAAGGACCCTCGCAACACACTGACTTGGCTTAGACTTCATTACACAATTAAAAAAATCATAACTCGTGGCCTTGCCTGCCACTCCAGCGTTCACTAAAGACAAGTTTTTTATACACGCAACTTTTCATCCATTATCAGTGTATCTTTGCGGCTTTAACTTCATGTTGTCATCTTCTTCATCGTACCGAGCTTTGTCACATCTTCTCTTTCACGTAGTTGACATACACATAGCTAACATAGCTACTTATGTGTGTGTTTGTAGTTAATACCAACGTAGATCCACTTAAACTCGGATCTATCAAGCATTGAAAGGAGTTCAATTTCTTAAGGTGTAAATTTTATTTTTATTATTTCATTCCATGTCAAGTTTTACACATGTTTTTTTAATTGAGCCAGATTTTATTTTTATTATTTTTTTTTTTGAATTGAATGAACTTTATTTTTATTATTGTTATTTATATTTTAATCTAGCCTTATATAACATAAGACTAACACTTCAACATCTCCCGCATGCTGGACTCTAGAGCACCTCACTGTAGATTTTTAATGACAAAAATCAGCAAGCTAATATTCTGTCAAACACTTAGCAACCTAGAGATAAGTGTCTTGCATGAATTTCATAAATGTCTTAAACCCACATTCAGAAATTACCATAAGCAGATATACACATTGCTAAGCAAATATGCAACAAAAATAAACACAATGGGCAGCAACCCATAAAACTCAGAAATTTAGGCAAATGTCAGAGAAAACCCTAATGTGGGGAAACCCAACGAGAGAGAGAAAGAGAGCTATTATTATTCAGCTTCAGGAAAGTACATAACAGCAGCAAAAACACTTTTCCAACCAAGAGAAAAAACCGCTTACAGCACAAAAACAGTCCCCCACAAATTTGCCTTGAAAACCATGCCACAGTCCGTACAGTTGTACGAATTTGCTGAAAGTTGGCACCTCGAAATTTATGCCACAACAGGCAGTTGTACATTGCCTCCTGTACGACCATCCTTCAAAAAATTCCTCAAGAATTGCCTCAAAAACTGTGCCCAAACTTGCCTCAAAAATCATGTCTCAAATCTGTTGGTGTACAGTCGGTACGAATCCATATAGTACAGCATGTCCCAGCAAATAAAACTACAGCAAATCAAAACAGAAAATGTCTCATTGGGATTTGCGCCCTAGCTCTTTGGGAATCGTGCCCTTCTTGTTGCTCACTTTCCTCTCTCAAGCTTACTCAGAAATCTCTCATGCTCCTCTTCTCAATGTGTCTTGCGCACTACCCAATGCATTCTTTTATAAATCTGAAAATGACATTTTCCCTCCAAAGTGTTTTTTCACCTTCCCCAACCCTAAATCCAAAGGCCAAGATTAGATCTTACCTTTTTCAAGATCAAGGGTCATGATCCATTCCCTCCAAAATGAATCACTTAAAATATTAAAGTGATTTTCACTTTATTCCATAAGTGTACTTTATGAAATAAAGTCACTTTAAAATTAGAAGGTACACTTTATTAAAAAGTCATTTTAATAAAAGAACCACTTTACAACTTTATAAAAACCTATTACAAAGTTAAGTGTCTGGTAGTGTAAGCATAAGGTAACATCTGCATTCAAGACAAAATATGCAGAGTACCTCCCGAGCTAAAAAGCTAACACTGCCTCTTAGCGAGGGAAGTACCTGTTGCCACCACTCTCATCTGGTTCCATCACACTGTGCTCTGTAGGAGCTCCCTCTGAACCTGGAGCCATCCTCAACACCTGCATAGAACTCGAACTAGAAAATCTTCTCCTGACAACATCCTGGAACCCTGAGCTCACTACATCTTGAGTATTGGTTCAATCAACCTGGCTAAGCCTCATGTCAGTGCTCAGAAGAGACTCATTCTCTTCTCTTGGAATGTAAGACTGAATCCTTGGCACCACTGCAGTCTCAGAAGCCTCCTCACGCTCCTCATCTGACGTTGAATCATACACTGAAGGTTGTCCTCTCAACATATACAACATGTCCACCCGGTTACCGATCAGTCGCAACTCCACCGGGTCCACTCCCTGTCTGTAAATAAATACATGTTCCCTCTTGAACAATATGCAATATACTACATCCTCCAAGGTTGAGACTGGGAGCAAGTTAACCCTCAACCCTGGAACAAAGAGAACTCCATCAAGCTCCAAGAGTCCCCCAAACTCGAGTTGGAATCTAACATTCTCAACTCCACGTACAACTCTCGCCATACCACCTTCATTTACGACATGTCGCCCAGGACCAATCTCTGTGAAATCTAGGAACACTTGTCAGATTCCCGTCATGTGGCTAGAGGCTCCACTATCCACAATCCATCTGATATCACCTCCAAATCCTCTGTTGTCGACACTGGAAACTAGGGTCACCAAAGAAAATTCATTGTCGTACTTTGAAGCAAAGTCCTCCATGGTTGTTGTAGCAGCTGTCTCAGGCCCCTCTAGTTTGGTCTTCTTCTTCCTCTCAGGACAACGAGAGGCAAGGTATGCCAACTGGTTACAACAATAGCATCTGACTTTACTCAAATCCCTTCCGAAACTTCCTTTCTTCTTGCTTTTTGCAGTAAGAGCAACATTCTCATCAACTTTGTTTGTCTTATGTTCACTGCTCTGAGATCTTTCTCAGATCTCCTCCTGAGTGAAATCATCCTACAGTCTATTCCAATCTAGTAGAGATGCTCACGTCCCACCACACACTTCACGAAAACTTCACATTCTTTGGTGAAGCCATTTAAGGCTATCATCACCAACTCATAATCCGTTAGGACCTCTCCAACAGCTGTCAGCTCATCTTTTACTTGAGCTAACCAGGAAGATAAGAAGAGACACTCTCCTCCTTCTCCATCTTGGTATCATGCAGCTTAGTCTTCAAGGCCATCCTCCGGTTCTCGTTCTTCGCCTCAAACAAGTTCTTAAGTGCATCCCACATCTCCTTGACAGTATTTTTCTCAGCCAAGTGTGGGATAAGGTGATCCTTCACCCCATCTAGAATAATCCTCTGAGCCTTGGTTTATTTGACCTCATGCAAGTCCAAAGCAATAGGATTTGTTGCGGGAGCTGCCACAACAGAGTTGACATAGTTATAAATTTTGTTCTCCTTGAGAACAGCTGACAATTGGACCCTCCACTGCAAATAGTTGGAAATGTCTTCCAACCGATCCTCATATCTAATGCATGCAGCCATATTCTCTGTCACAACTCAAGGAAAACAATCACACATTTTTCCCTCTTCAACTTTGCCCAAAAATCACACTGTCCACTGTCCACTGTCACTCAGAGACAAAGCTCTGATACCATGTAGATTTTTAATGACAAAAATCAGCAAGCTAATATTCTATCAAACACTTAACAACCTAGAGATAATTGTCTTGCATGAATTTCATAAATGCCTTAAACCCACATTCAAAAATTACCATAAGCAGATATACACATTGCTAAGCAAATATGCAGTGGAAATAAACACAATGGACAACAACCCATAAAACTCAGAAATTTAGGCAAATGTCAGGGAAAACCCCAATGTAGGGAAACCCAACGAGAGAGAGAGAGAGAGATATTATTATTCAGCTTCAGGGAAGTACATAACAGCAGCAATAACATTTTTCCAGCTAAGAGAAAAAACCACTTACAGCACAAAAACAGTCTCCTCCACAAATCTGCCTTAAAACACAACCACCTATTCAAGGCATCATTCAATCAAAGCTATATCACAAACTCATAAATTGTGTCCACACATTTACTCGGGTTCTTTTTCTCGTTTTTCAGACAGCAGTATAACATATTCAACCACACTGAACTCTCATATCCCATGCAAAACATATGAATGAGAACTATGTATGAAACATGTTTGAGGGACATCCTCACAACCAACAGTTTTTAATCCATCAATTAGACTTCATCAAGGTTTCCAAACAGCAACAGGCTTCAATAAAATCACAGCATGCTCTTCTCAGACCAACAACACACTAAGCAATGCCAGACAAGCCTATGCAGTCTACCAAACACTTTTATTCTCCACACAGTCTGAGATTAACAATGAAACTCTCAATCAGAATACAAGAGCTTTTCTCTTGTGAGTCATAAAAACATGTATTAGCATGACAGCCTTGTCTTTAATCTCTAATAACTATAGTCTTCGATGTAAGGGCAACAAGCATGGCTGCAAACCTGCAGAATGTCATAAAACATGGCTTCACTCATACATGATTTACACAGACAAACACAAAGCCAAATGTTGGATTTGGAAAAATGACACAGATGAACATAACAGTCTTACAATATATGAGACTTTATACACTAGAAATTCTATTAACACTGGTGTATTTATACTACAAGGAATCTTACCTCTCTTGTCACATGTTAGAACCTCTAAGAAACTCGCCAACAATTTCTATGTTTGAGACCTGCCATTCTTCCTAACCACCTCATCTAACATTGTGCACACGTACACGCTCACAATGATCCAATTACACATGTCCTCCTAACTCACCACAGACTTGCACACTTTAATTTTGGATCTCTAATCATTAGACCGAGGAACACACAATAGACCTAGGTATAAATTCACTCACAATAGTCCAATTGCATATGTCCCACTAACTTAACTTAGACTTGCACACTTTAATATTAAGTCTCCAATCATTGGACCTAGAAACACACAATAAGCCTAGGCATTCATTCAAAATGTACATTAATCTTGCAACAAAGATCAGCTTATAAATCCACCAATGCTGTAGGATAATTTGAAATTGTCAATTGAATTCCATTGACTCGAACATAACTGCATAATGAATCTCTCAGCATCGAAATGATTGGATTCCTTTTGCATAACTGACATTCAAGAGTCTAACATTAAGTAAACATTTTAGAGGTACAATACCACTATTCTTTGACATTTACTGCTTCTTCTCATAAATCGTGTCCATTTTCTGACTCGGTAAATAAAACCAGAAAAGACAAGAATAAAAAAACTAAAACACAACTGTATCAAGCATTGTACCAAGTGTTTGAACTATGTTTGAAGACATCAGATTAGAGACATGCTCTTCTAGGTGCTTTTTGGCATCTTGTCTGCCAACATTTGCAATGGCAAGCTTTTCAGGAGTTAGTTGATCCTCTTCTTGTACAGCTTTGTTATACTTGATTGCGAGATCAAGCATTTCCTGCATATAAGAAAATATTTGAGCTGAGATGATAACTAACATACATACAAGTATAGAAGAAATGTCGACTAAAAGCAGATCAAGGTTTTATTTAAATCACGAGTCCAAACCTGAACTGTCTGTTCATTTGTCTTAGAATGGCAATCGAAGCGTTGAAGAGTCAGACCATCAGTCCATTTCTTTTTATGTAAGTTGAGTAGCATCTTTTCTTCCAGTTCATTTTTCCGATAATTAATGGCAATAGAATAATAATGCCGATTCAAGCCATGGATCAATGCCTGTACAAACATCATACAAAACTTTAGCATTTAGAACAAACAGAATATTATACTCAATCTGAACTGTTAAAACACCATAGCTGCTAGATGCTGACCTGGATGGATGGTTTATTCAAATGCCCAAGATTTGAAGTTGTTTGTCGGGGCTCCTGCCCAAGCATCATAGTCTGGGGATTGATCAAGCGGAATGCATCAATCACAACCTTCCCCTTAACACTTTGAATAGGATCAACCACTACAGCAACTGCTCGCTGATTAAGAGCCTCGAAACTCTGCACAGACCATACAAATTTTACTATTTAGCTCACAAAAAATTGTGATGAGCAGCTTACAAATTTCAAGAAGGATACCAATGTTCGAAGAGAGTACTTTGCTTATAGTACTACTTTAGATAAAATGTCAAGCAACTTGATTATGATCAGAATCAGCATGATGACTGGTAGAATCAGTGGCCCTTAACATAGGTTTGATGTTACAGTTAATCTCTCCAGGAGAATACAACTCTTGCCCATAGATATCTATTATTCAATCTAACGGCCCTAACATAGGCATGACATTATAGTTAATCTCTACTGGAAAATACAACTCTTGTCCATAGATATCTTTTATTCAATCTAATGGCCCGAGCCCTTTCAATCTAGATGAAAATAAAAGCTACACCCATATCACCATTACTTTAACTTATAAGCCAGTTATGTTCACCTTCAAATAAAATCATCAATCTCACAAGTTGTCTTAATTACCTGTTGCGTATTGATATCAACACCTGAAAGCCAGCATCCAAAACCTGGATGTGAATGGTACCACCCTACAACCATCTCTTGCCTACAATCACCACAAGCCATATCAAATGAAATTTAATCAAAGTGAAGTTTTAAATGTTATCAAACTTAACCCGTAATGCAAGTTTTAACACAAGTATTCAACAATAGAACAAGAGCTTTTAAGAACATTACACACAATGTTGAGATTCATAAGAGAAAGAAAAGGATCGAATGGAACCACCAGCAAACCCTAAAACCTGCAATAAATTGGAGAAAATAACAGTTCTGCCCTAGAGATACCTGCCAATAACAGCCCAGGTAACACCAAACAGCAGCATGCTGATCCATAGGAGCACTAGAGAGAAAATAACCCATGCACGTGAGAGAGAGAGAGAGAGAGAGAGAGAGATGCCCAACCACAAGTGAACACCAAAATACAGGTGCCCTTGGGCATAAAATACTTATAAACTAATGATGCCCATAGGCTAAAAGAAAGATCAAGAAGATCACAAGATGATAATTTACAAATGACTCTTGAGAGTGTATTTATACATGACACTTGAGCTTAGGCTATAGGCGGATTGGCAAAGCCACCCTCCTCCTGTCCATTGGGGCTCCAGGAGGTCTCAGGTTCAAGTCCAAGTGCTGGCAGATGGTCTCCTTGTGCTAGCTGGGTATTTTTCAGTAAGGTGGAGGACCCTGGATTCGCTGAAAGGTGTGGCTCCCCATGCAGCAGCCAATGGGTCGGATCATTGATGACAGCCCAAAGGACTTGGACCAAAGCAATTGTTGATGTCAAGTCTTTAAATGGAAAATTAAAAGATAAAATAAATAAAAAATAAAAAATCTGAAGAGGTGTGGCACCCTCCCCAAGAGGGGTTATTGGCTGACATATAAGTTGACTAGATGGGCCTTAACCATAACCTAGTATTACATTAAATGAACATAAATTGGCCTTAGTCACATACATTAATGATATAGAACCACGCGAAGATTACACCAATCTCAACACATAAAGCAACAATAAAAGAAAAAGCATATAAAAATGACACGCTCAAAGTAATATCCCATTTTTACACACCAACAGCATATGTTGTTATTTTGTCCTATGTTATATTTGGCTCTAGCTTGAGATTTTATATTTTTGTGTTATGTGACATCCTACTTCTGGAATGGAGGCTCAAGTGCAAATGCCTCAACATGGGATGGTTTGAAAAAGACAAATATGAGAAAAAATGAAATGATATTCAAGATAGGATAAGCACAAAAAGTATGTTAAGATGGTATCCAATCTCAACACATAAAGCAACAATAAAAGAAAAAGCATATAAAAATGACACGCTCAAAGTAATATCCCATTTTTACACCCCAAAAGCATATGTTGTTATTTTGTCCTATGTTATATTTGGCTCTAGCTTGAGATTTTATATTTTTGTGTTATGTGACATCCTATTTCTGGAATGGAGGCTCAAGTGCAAAGGCCTCAACATGGGATGGTTTGAAAAAGACAAACATGAGAAAAAATGATATGATATTCAAGATAGGATAAGCACAAAAAGTATGTTAAGATGGTAGCCAACCACCAAAGGCATGTGCAATTGCCTTTAGTGAAGATGGTAGCCCATGTTTATTGCACATACCTTTAGTGGTTGGATGGTATGACTACCCATGTCTTTATTGCATGACTACCCGTGCCTTTATTGCATGACTACCAATGCTTTATTGCATGACTACCCATGCCTTTATTGCATGACTACCAATGCTTTATTGCACTTAGAATGGCTCACTTGGTGACTTAGAGGGGAGGGGTGCCTCAAGTTTAGAATTGTATGCTTGTGTTGTTCATTGGCACTCGCACACTATTGTTGGCTTACTCTCAAGCACTTTGCTGCCAGCATATTGTGCATCTAATGTGAAGTTTTTACACCAAGTTAGGTGTGGCTTTTGGTTTATGTGGGGGTTGTTCGTGTTAGAATATTGTGCTCGTTTAACCATAGACAATGCTACACCATTGTCACCCAACCATAGGCACAAAGCCACCCTCGAGCACCTTAACCTTTGACAGAACGAATGATTCCGAGAAGCCTCACTAGAACCAATAGATAACCAAGAGAGAGAGAGCGCACCTTTCTCCTAAGGTAGCACACCAAGCAGAAATTCCCAAACCACAGACCAAGACCAGTACCCAGTTGCAGTCGTTGCAGCTGCACTCTTCCTCTAGACTTGCACACCACTTTCTTGAGTGTGAGTGTGTTACCAAATGAGCTCAAGCGCCTTCTATTTATACTAATCTGGCCAGGTTAACATGTGTCTCTTCAAGCAGGGTCGACCTGTCCTTTTTCTGCATATAATACTTCAATATTACTTATTATGTTGAGTCGACTTGTCTTCTAGGTGTCTCTTCAAGCAGAGTTGACCTGTCCTTTTTCTGCATATAATACTTCAATATTACTTATTCTGTTGAGCCGACTTGTCTTCTAGGGTTTTCACACATTTGTTTAGGTTTTCTCTTGCTTCCGAAATATTCTATTCTAGTCAAAGGTTTATCCATGGAGGTTAATACCTCCCGCAGCTACCAAAACATCAACACTCTCTCTTAGCTAGGGAGGTATTTAACCATGATGTTCCCTTCTGGTCTTCATAGCCTTGCTTGCTATGCCATGATCCCATGTGGACCTRTCAAACTAGTCTAGGAGCCACAACCCGCTAGAGAACGCTAGAGCTAYATCTCGTAGTGTGTGTCACCATCATCGCCATGGGCAACACCCGCATGAAGTGCTCACCCATGGCTACACCCATGTCATGAGTATCATCATTACTATCATCATTATCCATCCATCTCACATGGCATGGGMAAGACCTACATGGTTTTSCAGACCGGTAGCATCACCAGAGCTACATAAGCTATCTCATGATCACCCAGATCATATTACGAGCAACACCATCACAGCCATACAGGTTCTCGATTACGCCACTAGCATACCAGACTATCTCATTGGTGTAGCAACAACTCGGCATACCAGACCATCTCACTAGAGTAGCCTACAACTCGACATAAAGCCTACAACTCGGCACAAGGCCTACAACTCAGCATGAAGCCTACAACTCGACACGAAGCATACAACTCGGCAACTTGGCACGAAGCCTACAACTCAGCACGAAGCCTACAACTCGACATGAAGGCCTACAACTCAACATGAAGGCCTACAACTCGGCACAAAGGCCTACAAAATCCTTTTTTTCGAATTCTACCATCAACTCCCTCTAACTAAGAGAATCCTCCAACCACGCTTCCATTTGTTGCATGCCCCTATGCATCCTGCAAAGTGTCACGAAACCTTGCTTCTTCCTGATCATTGACTCCCTCTTAAGTTTGACTCCCTCTGAGTCCTTTCAAGTCTTGTTTTTCTGTGGTAACCTTCCTAGAATACGTAGGATAATCTGCCTGAAAACAGAAACAACAAGAGCAAAAGTATTTCCAATATAAAAGCATTTTATATTAGAACATATCAATTTCATGGTAATTCATTATGGCATTATCAAGGTGTCATGCCTAAGAACAAGAACAAGAAATATCTCCTAGAGGAGATGTTAGTTCATATTGCAATTAAGTACAATAAGCATTTATATTAATAGTACATGCTTCTAAGTATTCATTTGTTCCTAGCATTAATAAAATATAAAGGATTGCAATACTTAAGTAGCAATAAAAATATCAAACCTAATCTGCAAACATGGAGTCTGGCTATTGTTCCACTTGAGTTGCTTTTCTTCTGAGACAAGTATTCTTTCCAACCTAGAGAGTGTGTTGTTCCTTTGAATGTATTAGATCCGATATCTTGCTGGCTCTACGATTGCTTCTTGGACAAAGATCCCTTGTCTTTCCAGAGATTCAAATCTACAGTAGTTTCTTTTTATTGTTTCTCCTACTCCACATTCATGTGCTTGGAAGCTCTAAAAATCATACTCTTCATCCTTTGACGCATGTTCTTCAGTCTGTGCTTCCATTATTTTGCCCTTTGTTCTTTGCAAGGAAGATGTCAATCCTTGTCTTTCATGCTCTAGCAAGAGACCATGCTTCTGCTGCGCCACTCATGGAGGAATTCATGATTGTCTTTGACTTCGACCAATCAAACTTTGACTTTGACCAATCAAACGTTGACTTTGACCCCAAAATTCAACTTTGAACTTTTTTATGGCTAAGGGCACCAAGAGATGCATTGGGTTAGGGCACACTAGAATAACCAAAAATTAGTCCCAATGCTTCACAGAAACTTTCACTGCAACTGGTGATGCAACTGGCACTGCCACTGGTGTTGTAACTAGCACGAAGGAACTAGCACTACAACTGCAATTGTGCTACAACGAGCTTGACAGAGAGTTGTGGATCTACCTTCCAGTGGTTAGACTGTTTTGAAGGTGGTGTGGGCCCATAACCTGTTAGAATATTGTGCTCGTTTAACCATAGACAATGCTACACCATTGTCACCCAACCATAGGCACAAAGCCACCCTCGAGCACCTTAACCTTTAACAGAAAGAATGATTCCGGGAAGCCTCACTAGAACCAATAGATAACTAAGAGAGAGAGAGAGAGAGAGCACCTTTATCCTAAGGTAGCACACCAAGCAGAAAGTCCCAAACCACAAACCAAGACCATTACCCAACTGCAGTCGTTGCAGCTGCACTCTTCCTCTAGACTTGCACACCACTTTCTTGAGTGTGAGTGTGTTACTAAATGAGCTCAAGCGCCTTTTGTTTATACTAATCTGGCAAGGTGAACAAGTGTCTCTTCAAGCAGGGCTGACCTGTCCTTTTTCTGCATATAATACTTAATATTACTTATTTTGCTGAGCCGACTTGTCTTCCAGGGTTTTCACACATTTGTTTATGTCTTCTCTTGCTTCCAGAATATTCTATTCTAGTCAAAGGTTTATCCATGGAGGTTAATACCTCCCGCAGCTACCAAAACATCAACAGTTCGGTTGTCCATGGAGAGAAGACTCGCCACCACGGTTGGTGGACACTCATGGGCTATGCTAACAAACATATAGGGCACAGGACACATCCAATATCGTAGATGGGAGGGTTCTTTGTTACTGTGCAGGTCAAACATCACTCCTTCCTTACCATAGTTGTCATGCAAGGTGTTGTTGGGGATACTTTTATGACTCAATAGCCTTTCCCATATGTAGGATTGAGGCCTCTCTCACTTGGTTGGCTGCATCGCCAAATTCTGCTGCTGATTTATTTTGGAATTGGTTGTCATATAGCTATTGTTGTTGAGAGAGTTCCCATGTCATTTTCTGGCCCTTAGCTTGGGGTGGATTCTTTTGCATTCCTATGGCTGGGAACAAAGTCACATGATTCGTGTACATGTTTGAATTATGTGATAATGAAATTTGGAAAAAAATCATGTTGATAAAATTCACCATTATGTGGGAGAGACAGAGAGAGTGCATGTGTGTATTGATAAATATATTAGGGTTTGACTAACAATTATATTTAGGATTTGACAAACAATTCCATAACTGCATAGTATACATAATTTTATAATATGTCTAAGTTAAGTTTATGTGTAAGAATAAGATAAGATTTTATTAATGTCCAATGAATGGCCATAAGTAGGTCAAAGGGTCAAAGGGACTGCTAGGTACATCAAAATCAATAAATAGTGGGAGTGGGGGTGTGAGTCTGAGTGCATCTCCTATAAAAGTGAATCTAACCTCTGAGGTCAAAAACCTAGAATCTAAAGTCTCTTCTAGAAAATAAAAAGATACAAAGCTGGGAGTCTCAGAGGAGAAAGGACCCCTGTCAAGAACTCGAAAGCCAATGAAAATGTCTTGACTGAAGGTGTCTAGAGAATGTGCTAAAGGTCTTGACGTGCCATTGCCTAATGATGAGGAGGAGAAGTTGCCAACCTGCAACTCTGCACTCACTGAAAGTGGATCTCTCCTACCATCCAAGGCTGAAGCAAAGAAACTCCTAATGGAGGACTGTCTGAATGAACAGGAAGAAGTGGAAGATCTGGATGCAACCAGCCTGGAAAAGGCTGCTCTCTGCTGATATCTAGATGAGAGGGAACTTTACATAATTATAACCGATATCATATAAGTTATAATAAACTTGTTGAACAAAATACGAGGACTGCCATCAACCAAGGTTGTGCAGGTATCCTGGTGAACATGCATCGACCATTCTGGTAAATGCAAAAACCATTGGCGACAATCATTCCTGCACAGAGGCATTTAAGCCAATGCAGAGGACTCAAGACAATGCATACAAAGCGTAACATATGCAGAGCACCAGTGATGCCTATATTTATCCATCTAAGCATACATTTGATGGGGGTTTCAAGAAAAAAATTAACCAAGATATGTAGAGAACCAACGATGCCTATACTTATCCATCTAGGGATACAATCAACGGAAGTTTCAAGGAAAAAAATAACCAAGAATAATTCAAATAGATGGCAGCTCACCTCAAATACACAAGGAACAGACAATCCTCTTTTATACTCATTGATATTCGGAAAACTTAGCCAAATTTAATCTGTCATTTTCATATGCATTAATTCTCAAAATGTGGTGATAGACAGGGAGAATTTGTCCATTGCTTGCATCTGAAATTTAGAGCAGGTAATAGCAGTAATTACTATGGTTTTCTCACAACATTTTAGAGTTTAAACTAATGATTATAAGCATATATTTCCTACCTGTTACCCCCCCCCAGGCTAGGGGTAACTAAGGAGATGATGTCTCGAGAGCCAGATAACCGACAGAGTCCACATTGAGCAGATAGAGCCCCTCCTCTCCACCATGCATCACCACTCATTGTCAACAGCATAGCAGCGTCCACCACACCAGCTTGGCCCCAAGAAGACAGCAGATCTTGCTTCATGAGGTAACAAGTCCAGTCTCATGGTAAGTGTCACTTTAATATTTGAAGCATTTCAGCATGTTGCAAAGGGACCTTTCTTGACTGTGGTATGTTTGCTTCAAAAGTATATCTTTAGCCTTATTTCACCTTGGTGGTTGACATGGTATCCTAGTAAATTGGTCACCCTCGGGAAAAGGGTTGCTACTGGGGGGTCTCCTTGAAGGGTCATTCCCACTCATACTTACCACTTTCAACACTTCTTCCTCTTTGTTTCCTCATCTTTTGGGTTTTTGGGTTCATTGACCCTGTTATCACCATATAATTCCCAGATAGCGTCTGAGTTTCAGAAATCTATGGGAGATTAAATCGCCACAGAGCTGTGATAATTTGGAAGACTCGGCTGTACCTGGCGGCGTATGGACGAAATAGCGGAGATATAAAGAGTAAAGCTCGACAGACCGTCGATCCCGAAAGTGGCCTGGATCAACGGCTGGGACATGTATCGGAGAGATAACTAGCACGGAAGTTAAGCAGCCGAGGGCGGGCTGGGAGACAACCGTCATGGTTTTTTATAGGACGCGTGGCGCCCTTAGAAGTACGTCGGAGAGGAGGGTTGTCTGACCGAAACCACCTTTTCTCAACCTCCGATGACAGAGTTGCCAGGCAAGACGGGGACCGTAGATCTTGAAGCAACCCGGATCGACGGCTGAGGTGTCTTTCGACGATTGAAGTAGCACGAGGATTCGTTGACAGAGGGGGGACCGGGAAAACTGCCCTAGTTTAAATCATGGATACGTGGCATCCTCTGAGACACATTGGGGCTAAAGGTGGTTCGTCCAAAACCGCTTTTCTCCAAACTCTGATGGTTATAGATGCCTATAAAAGGAAGAACCCCCGGGCATTATTCTATGGGTATTCGAAGCAGTCGAACGTTCAGAGATTTGGCGCAAAGCTTCTATTCAAATTTCAAAATTCAGAACCAAACCAGACCAGTTTCCTCACCGATTATCAGGTATTCTTCACAATGACTACCAATCCTGTTGTTTTATCCGTGAGTGAACCAGATATTTCCTCCAGGGAGGATGCCCTAATTGACAGAGATTCTGACGTTTTCGACACAGTGACCACAGTCTCGCATGTTTCTGTGTCTAAGACGAATTTGCTGAACGACGTTGAATCCCATATATCCTTTCTTGAGGCAGCTCGAGCCTCTTTCGCCCCTTATGTCGTAGAAACAATTTTCCCATTCCCTGAATTTGTGAGCTGGTGTGCAGAGCGATATTCCCAAAAAGAAAGAGTCATCTTAAACAAATTAAGGCCAGAAGTCCTGTGTAAAATAGATGGTTCGTCGCTCCGACATGCTCTAAATATACCAGACGTCTCCCTTATAGTGTCAGAACCCTTTGAGGAATAGAGAATGATTACAATTTATAGAGAATGCCCGCCCGAGGCAAAAACCTCGTTTCTACAAACCATAGTCAAACCTGAACACTATTCAGAGAGTCCCTCCTTGCCCGTCAGTATAAGCGTCATGATCGTCGAAGTCCAGTGGGCTTGTTCTCTGCTGAGTCAAATTCTAGGTTTAGACAATGACAAGTTTTTGGTAGAGGTTATGCTAGGGTTCTTGCTGTTTTTCTTCCTGTCTAGGCAATCAGTCCGTGTCAGTTTTGATGAGTTCATTGCAGATAACATACATCAAGAGCTGGTTAACTTCAGCTAATTAAGACATTTCAGATACTATTCTCACTTGTTGAGAACGTTTATGGGATCTAATAACACCGAGCTTCTTGAGGCTGCATTTATTTCAACCGAGTGTAAAAAGATCATCATGCTCATCTTCATCAACAAGATCATGTCCAAAATATACAGTCTCATTTTTGGTTCAGATCTGCCAAGAGTCCTAGAAGAAATGAAGAGTTCGTTGCAGCCGAGTTCGGAGAATAGGATGAGAGACTGGATGTTTTTCACTCAATCCACCGTGATTTGGGTATACGGATGCCAAGAAGGACCTCACCTTTTACCAGTTTTTCTGACTCCCAGGATATTTGCTTTGGAATTTATAAGACAAAGGGTCATCTCAGAGACTGAGCATTTCCTCGAGGCTCACAAGGCTTCTAATCTGAAATTCTCGTTCGTGGTAAGTCCTTTTGTGGTGAAGAGCAAGTCTTGTTTGCCTCAGGTTCAATCCAAACTCAATGAATTTGGGTTCACACAGTTGCAAGGAAGAAGATATGATCCACATCAGATTATATCAAAGAGGAGATTGGCAAGCAGACAAGGCCCTTATGAACATGAGCACGTTGAAGAACTAGATAAATTGGCCAATCTAGAGACCTGCACAGAAATGGAGGTCATCATGCTACATGATCAAGCAAAACAAACAGAGCTCGCTTTACAGCAAAGCTCAGCACAAAAACCCTCACCCGGGTTGATTATCAAAGCTCCTAAAATGAGCATCTTCAATAAGAGAAGTAGTTCAGAAGCCCTAGGGGCTAGCAGCCAACAAGACACCCTCAAGAAGATGAGAGTCACATCACCCTCTCCAATTATTGACTTGGAGGAGGAAGAACAGAAAGAAAGGACGGGCATGGAGATGGTAGAGACTGCGGTCCAGAACGAAGAAATCAACCCTGAGAACAAACCACAAAACGAAGGCAGCATGAAGGTTTTCAGCAGCAGGAAACACGTATTTGGCCAGACTCCTGGGACAGTTTATAAATCTAAGGAAGACTTGCTACATCAATATGCAGTGAAAGGGAGTATGGCAAATAGTGAGATAAAGGAGCTTTTGCCAAAGTAGAAGGGACATCTCAGCGTAAAGCTCACCTACTCTCAATCAGAGATGTCGAGAAAAAGACATTCAACATTGCAGTGGCCGACAGTGATAAGGTATCTGAGTTCAAGGTACACTATGAGAACATCGGTGCGCCTGACAAGGTAAAATTCCATAGAAATGTCAGTGATATGTTGTACGCTGATTACCTAAACTTAGCTCTGAAGGTCGCAAGGTTGACAACACGTGTATTGAAGCTAGATGGACAACTGAAACAAGAAAAGGTGTCCAACAAAGCTTGGATGACACAGGTAAAGAGATTAGAGTCTGAAGGTCCACAGGGGGCGAAAGCCTCTCTGGACAAAAAGGACAAGATGATCCAAAGTTTGAAGAAAAGATTGAAAATGTCACCTACGGACCATCCACAGACAGCAGAGTTAGCTGCTTTGGAGAAGGAAAAGGAAACCTTCAAACAAGAGGCCCTGGACTATAAGGCTAAAGTGTTGCAATTGGAGAAAGAGAAAGAAAGTTGGTCACAAATGCAGGCCACAAAATCAGATATGGAAATTATCGTGCCTGCTAATGTAGAAGCTGGATCAAGTGTCGAGGGATTAGTTCAAGCTATGTCCCAGATAAGTTTGAAAACAGGTGAGATCAAGGGTCTCAAAGAAAACCTAGAATAGTCGAAACAAGAGATGAAGGTGAAGGATGAGAAATTAGCTCAACTCCACAGAGAGAACCAAGACCTGCAGGAAAGAGTGAGCAAGCTAAAAACCAGGTTGAAGGGCAAAACGCTACTGCAGGGAGCCAAACATGTTGATGTAATATGGGACGCAATTGCTGTGGAGGTTGCTAAGTTCAGAAGTTATCTAAATTTTATCAACGACAAAGACAACATGGCTGCTACAACTCGGAACAAATGCGCTGTTGTAAATGAAGTGTTAGCAAAGAAACCCTCGGAATGGGCCCAAAATGCCATCAACTTACTAAATGCTATACCAATTGCTGATCTTTAGACCATCGGTGTGAAAGACAGGACCGCTTTAATCATTTCAGCCAGGAGAATCATTGCCAAACACAACCTGCTCAAATCGGTCCAGAACAAAGTTGTGCAAATGGACCATAGCATACAGGAGTTTAAAGACGCCTTTGAACAATTGTTTGCTAAAGGCCTCCCCTCATTCTGGGACGGTAAAGGCTCATTATACAAGAAGGAAGATTATCACACTCTTCTCATGCAATGCATGATGGACCATTCCAAGTTTGAAGATATGGAAGAAAGTCTGAAAGGCCCTAGCTTGGTAAAACATCTAGCTACCGATTTCGAAATTCTGTACAAGTTCAAAACAGTGAAAGTCAACGTACCGATCATGTCATACGCAACGTGCATCGATCTAGAAATTTTGATTAAAGAAATGATGGATTACGAGATCCCCTCTGATGCGCAATGGAAAGAACTTGTTCGATTGGGTAAAACAAAATGCCACGTCCCCGGAACCAACAGATGATCTTCAGCTGTCACCAATCTTGCAGATCCAACGAAAGTATAAGGCAGAACAAATGTAGCGGAAGCAACCGGGCGGTCAGAGAGACTATTCATGATGTTGAAACGTTTCTTTTTGCTAATGATTGTAAGTCGTTTCGTATACCGAAACTGACATCTGAAACTGTTACAGAAGCTGAAACGTTTCAGTTTCAGTTACTTTTTATCAAATTGTATAAGTACTAAGAGATTTGAATGAGTTAATGTTGGCAGAAGTGCAAGAGCACCTTTTGGTTGTATCAAACTATATTTGTAAATTTTTTGAATCTGAATTGAATACAAATGCAGAAGATTTTGAAGTCTCTATGAAAAGATTCTAACAGGTGGTGATATGAGCTTTGTTTCCTTTCATCGTATGTATTTCCTGTAGCCTGTCATTTCATTTACATTTTCTTCTGTTTAAATTGGATAGTTTAAAGGCCCAGAATTCGTCGTGTGACACTCTTGGGTTGAGCAATTTAAACTATGTTATTGTCTTCTTAACTTATTCAGAATTCATTTCAGCAATGCTTTGATGTTGTTATTTGTCTTCTTTATCTTCCTCCACATCTTTTTATTTCAAGAATAACTCAGATTCATCACCTTATTTAGCCTTTGTCCTCTGGAGAGTTCTATCAGTTTGATGCATTGTTTCCGTTCACTTTCAGAATTTTGACTCCATAGCCCATAGTGTTCCCCCCTTCTTTGCCAACAACCTTATCAAAAATCTCCTAAACAAACCAAATCTAGCCATCGATTTCCATTGATATATCAAGTGACACGAGAGAGCCCTCTCCGAGTTGAGTAGGCTAGTGCCTCAGCTCTAAAGCTGGTTGAAACAATTACCTCTGTCGTCTGTCTATTCAGCCGGACGGAATTTACAGAGTGCTAACAGACCCCAAGAAGGGTTTGTACCTCATTTTATGGGAAGAAGGGGCTAAAGGCCCAAAGGGGTTGTAGCTAGAACTGTAAAAGTCAAAAGTCATAATTTATCCTTCTAAATGCTCGCCCTAAGGTCCTAAGAGCCATGAAATGCTTCTCCATAAAAATGAAGGGAACTTTAAAAAGAAAATAAATAAAAATGTCCCGCTTGATGGGGGAATGCATTGTGGTGTTCCTTTAATTTCCAGTGCACATGGCACTCAATCTGTTTTAACTTCAAGTGGCATTGCGGTGCTCTTTTTCTTATAGCACTCAATGTTTGGACCATAAAAAACAATGTTTGGACCATAAAAAGAAAGGCAAATAAAGGGCTTGGAAAAATGTTGCATTGCAAACAAAGGGATGCAGCACACCCTCCACAAAGGCACCCATAGATGAGACAATATGAGCCCTTGATATGTCAAGGACCGCATGCCCAAGAGTACTTCCCCAATCCAACTCATATTCACTACGTGGTCTAGAGAGGGTCTTCTTGGGAAACATTCCTTGACTTGGGAATTGACCTAACCAATAGGGCACCATGACACCCCTCCCTTACCTAAATCTGGCAAAGTTTATAATGTCTTTGAGCATTTGTTTAATGTCTTTGAGCACTTGTTTGGGTGGTTCTTTATTAAATATGACTTACTTGGCATGATTCATATAACTTGTGGACCCTTGGAGGGTGTATTTGCTTGTCTTTGCATGACCTTTCCCGATGAAATTCATTCATGAAGGGACTAAGCCACTTGGACCTTCATAGGGACTTGAAATCCCATTGGATGGATATTGTGCCCCACACAGGCCTAGGATGATGAGCGTTGCACCTTGTATGATGTCTTTAGCATATGAACGTGACCCGAAAGCATGAAGAAAGGAAGACGTCACCATCCTATGTCCAAACATCCCTCTCTTGTCGCTTGACGTCACACATTTAGGAGATTGTTGTGTGTATTTTGTGCACTTGGTGATGTTGTGGGCTTGCAACCCCACACTTTTGCTTGATTTGGGGATGACGCGGCACCTTAGAAGCATGACGTCCTAGCCTTGGGAGGCTTATTTTCACACATGCCACCTTGGAGAAGAGTTTTATGGACTAACACGCCATTATTTTGCTATTTGTAGCCTATGTGGGCAAAAAAGAACAAATTGTTTTGTTAGTTAAGCATTCTAATTTTTGTTTTGACCTAAAAATAAGGATTTAATTGTCATGTGGAAAAATTATTACTTGGGTTTTCCTTTATAAATAGAGGCAAGTCATTTTCATTTGGATATAACTCACTTGTGAGGGTTCTCCCTCTCTAAGGAAAATTTCGGCCTCTTTATTTCTCTTGTGCATTGTGGAAAAAGGCTTGTCTTTGGCATTTTGGAGCAAATCAATTTCTCTTGAGGCTTTATCTTGGATGAATGTGGATGATCTATGGTAAAGAATAGGGTTTGGCATCTATCGTCTTGGATTTTGTGAGTATATTTCTGCAATTGCTTTTCTTTGTTCAAGGATTTTAAATTTTTAAACCCTGGGAGAAGTGTTGAGATTTGGGTACCAAGGAAAGTGGTCCCCTTGTGTTTGTGAGTCTCTAAACACTGTTAAAATTTTTAGTAGCAGCAGAAGATATTTTTATTGTATTGTAATTATTCATGTCAGCCCTATTGCACCTTTGTAAAGTGTCAAATGTATTTTATAAAGTGTCATTTGTCAAGTCAGCCCTATTGCGCCAAAGTAAAAAGGTCAAATATATTTTATAAAGTGTATTCTGTGAGGAAAGTGTATTCTGTAAGGTCGACCCTATTGTGCCTTAGTGAAAGTGTCAGGTCGGTCCAAACCTAATTTTAGGTTGGCCAAATTAGTATTTATACGAGAGGCTAGCACCTCATTTGGCATAACATACAACACAAGCTCTCAAGTGCAAGAGAAAAGTGTGCAAGTCTTAGAGGGAGTCGCCACTACAGCTAGGAGGTGATTTCATGGAGGATCTTGGTCTATCTCTTGGGTATATCTTGGTTATGTGGTGTGTTACTCATCCTTAGTCAAGGGTTTGAGAAGGATCTTCTACTTTGTTAGTTCTATCTTGGAGAGAGGCATTGTTCTTGGTTGTTGAATCTATATTGAGGAAGTTTTGTTGGGTTTTTCCCCCTGGAGGGTTTTTCCCAGGGTAAATCTTGTGTATGCTATGGATGTCATTCTTTCAGTGATCCTTTATATGCAGTTATTCTGCTAATTGATTAAAAGTTTAAGAACACTAATCTAGTTCACTGCTTGAGACGAAAATTCAACATAGTATCAGAGCGGGCATGAAAGAAGGCATTTTCATAGCACAGAAGAGCTCGTGGGAGAAGCTAAGAGCATCAGAAGACTCTCCTAACCCTAGCACACCTCTCCCTATGTTTTGATTCTCAGTTTGACAAAGTTTTGTAAACTGCAATTGGTGGTGCAATTGTTGAAATAGCCTGCAACTGCATAAACCCTAGAAGGTGACGTCATCCAACTTGTTGAAGGACGTTGGGCAAAGTAAGAGCATCTAGGAGCTCACCCTAGAAGGGCACATCTATTCCCTGGATCAAAATTCCAAAATTCGAAGTTTGAAAAATTAGGGTTTCCTCATAAACCCTAAGTCAAGTCGTCAAGGCAGCTGCAGAATCAACTTGGAGAAGAACTTCAACTTGGCATAACACACTCTTTGGTAAGTCAAAAATCTTTCTTTGAAATTTTATTTCTTATCATATTTTCGTCATTGGGCAAGATGACTACCAGTACTAAGCTTGATGAGAAGCTTGAGGGTGTTGATAACTTTCAAGCATGGAAGTACAGAGCGATGCTCATTCTAAAAGAGCATGACCTAGAAGGATTCGTTAAGGAGGAAGTTCCAGAACCAGTAGGAGATGAAGCCAAGGCAAAACACAAGAAGAGCTTGGTCAAGGCAAAGAGAATCAATGCAAATTCCATCAAGGATCACTTGATCCCGCACATCTCGTCTTTAACAACTCCCAAGCAGATGTTTGATGCCCTATCCAGATTGTATGAAGGCAAGAACATCAATCGAAAGATGACCTTGAGAACACAGCTCAAGAGTGAGAAGATGCAAAACTCAAAAACTATTCAGTCATACTTCACAAGAGTATCGCAGATTAAAGAGCAACTTGAAACCATTGGAGACAATGTAGAAGAAGTCGAACTCGTTATGACCACCTTGAATGGTCTCTTAAGATCATGGGATGTTGAGATTTGGGTACCTTGGAAAGTGGTCCCCTTGTGGTTTTGGGCCTCTAACCACAAGAGGGAGATGCTTGTACCATTGTGCCTTGTACTTTATGTCTAATTTCACATTGACTTAGGAAATTTAAGTCAAAAGTGAAATTTTGTCATTTTAGCCTAAAGTGACTAATTATTCACTAACATAAAGTGAACTTACGGAACTTAACCCAAAGTGGGTTTTGAGTTGAGATTCTTTTGGAGAGATCTCAACCATTGATTAGGGATGGCATGGGGTGATCCTAGCCATCCATACTTTAGGTTTCCTTATTAAGGTTCAAGAGGGGTGCAAGGGGCAAGTAGAGGCTCATTCCTTTGTTTGTTCACCAAGAGAGTTGGGAGGGGAGCAAGAGGATGAGGATGGAGGCTATGGATGAGGGAAGCTTGGGCACCTCCTTTCATGGAGGGCTCATGGAGGCTTAGACCCTTATTTATTTGTGGTGGTTGTTCTTGCTTGGAGGAGGGCGCACACTTAGCAGGCACTAGCTACAGTTGGACGATTGCAGATCTGTCAATTTCAGTGGAGAGGTAGCACACAAGAGCTTCTTTGTGTGCAAGGGATTCTTCATCAGAGCTCAGAGGGTCAAGGGTGCAATGTTTCAGTGAGATGGGAAACAAAGGAAGAGGGCGCACTTAGCTTGGGCGCATATCTCTTCTTGGAACTCCAAAGCACCTCGAGAGGAGTTGCTATTGTATTAGGTTCCATTGTATTTGTCATACTTGTTGTATCTCATGCTTTAGACATCACTTATATATACCTTCATTCTAAATTGGTTTTCCCCAGGGAGGTTTTATCCAAGGTCATGTTGACCAAAAATACTTGTGTCCAATTTTCATGCATGCTTAGAGTTTAAATCAGCGATAGGAGTTTGTTAAGATCCTAGAGGAGTGCTATATCTTTTAAGGTTTGCATGTACTAACATTGGGTTACTAAAACTAATTGCAAGGGCACCTTAAAAGAGCATATATCCATTAGTTGAGGGAAGAATTCTTGGCAGATTTGAGCAGACATGTTTGCTGTCCTAAAACGCAGAAAAGAACAAATTTGATAGATGAAACTTAGAGCCCAACAAGAGGTCAAAGACAGACCTGTTGAGCAGCCCTCATAGTACCTTAGTTTTCTTCATGGGAATCATTCATTCAAAGTATATGTTCTAGAAGGAAGTTTACGAAGTTCAGCAGACTGTGGGAGGATTGTACTCAGGAAGAAGCAAGGCTGGCAGCACGAGAAGAAAAACTAGTTGATGATGATCAAGCCTTAGCAGCACATGCAGGAAAAGGAAAGAGTAAGAAGGAAGATCATTCCCATTGCCACAAGAAGTCACACAAATCTCACAAGGGCCAAAAGGACTACTCCAATATCAGATGCTACATTTGTCAGAAATTGGGACACATTGCAAGATTCTGTCCCAACTCGAAAGATAAGGTCAGAAAAGGAAATTAAGAGACATCATGCTCATGCCACAGAAGATGACGAACCTGATCAGAAGAGAGCTAAAGGAGACGAGTCAAGTGAAGAATATGTATTGTAACATCTATTGGTATTTTTGATCTGTTAAAGTTATGACTATCATACTAACCTTTGGTTGAGATTTTTGATAAAGTTAAAGTTATAAGCTGACTCTAGGTTGAGATTTTCAGGTTTATTTGCATTATATTCCCTAACTCAGATTTCTGTCAAGAAAGCATATTATCTTAGTACAGGGGACAGGTTGAAGAGAATGCTTGTTATCTTGAGTGAAGGAGACTCGGAAGAAAAGCAACAACACCCATTCTTGAAGACAAAACTCTAGATTCCAGGTTTGATTGATTAATAATAACAATAATAATCTATTTTTAAGGTCACAGCCAAGCCACATCAAATTGGTGTATGAGACCCCCTTGTTTGTGGGACAAGGGACCCCCCTCCGCCCAGCGATTTGACTGGTGAAGTCTACGGAGGTATACATACCCTACCCCCCTCTAGATTTGAACTTGTGACCTCTTAAGAGGAAACACATGTTCTTAACCATTAGGCCACTGCTACACTAGAAGTAAACACTATAGTTGTGATAAAAATCTTTGAAAAGTTCTATTACTGCTAGATACAATGAATACTTGGTAGCATGAGAGCACTATTGATATAAATGGTTATTGTAATTGTTTATTAGATATAATTAACATCTCCTCAAGGAGATATTTCTTGTTTTGTCTCCAGGTTACCATGGAGGAATGATTGATCACAACACTAGAAGGATGTTGTTCTCATTTCATATTATTGTGTTGAAATT
>ML785610.1:15529-27003 GCA_009831015.1 Picea engelmannii | reverse complement strand
ACTAACCACTGCTGCACATTTTAGTTTTATTTGCCTTGTCTCGCAAACAGGTGCCTATTCTGTGGAATACCTTCATTTTGACTATCTTTCTTGGCAGTAATTTGTGAAGGGGAAAACCTACTTTGACCTTTTGAGCCTTAATCTCTTGATCCTTTTCCTTTCAATACCCCAGATTACTAGGGACGTCTCCCTTGGGATTAGCCACCCTGAATAGAAAGAGCCCCCATCGAGGTGACAATGGGTGGGGAAGCTCCTGTTACGCCAGTTTGACTCTTGCCTTCAAGCTACTTAACCTATCCTACAAACTGAGCGATAACAGGCATCATTGGGGCCCAATTATACATGTCTTTTGAATTGAAACAAGAGTCGAAGAGAAAGGTGCTCTCTTGCACTCAAGTGAGACAGTATACTGATCAAGGAAAAATTGAACTCTCTTTCACCTGACATGGGAGTATATTGCGAAAATGGTTAGTGGTCAACCAAAAGCACTACATTAATCAAGTCAAAATGGTTAGTGGTCAACCAACAAAATCATCACCTGGTACAGTGATGAAACATTGAAGAACGGAAGAATCCAAAATATCAAGCTTGAATCCCTTATACATACTTCTCACCTTGCACCCGATATGGGGGGGAATATCAAATATCAATGATGATAGTAAGGCTTCAAGTTTCAAAGTCCTATCAATCAAAATTCAATCAGAATTTGGGAATTCCAACATAGCAACCGGTCTCCTCGACAAGACATATACAATTCACTCAATCAATTTCTACAAATCAGCATATTTGGGAATATATAGCATGCAATCGAGAATCCTCTCATAGCTCTTCATCTATTCATTGGAATGTTGTTCGACACCTAATTGTGTCTAAATTCATTGATCCTATTTGTTCACTGATAGCAAAATGGTGGGCCTATTTGTTCACTGATAGCAAAATGGTGATCCTATTTGTTCACCAATTAGTGGAAGATGCCAATTTCTTCTAGCCAAATTACTTGACCAATGATCAAGTAATCAAGAAATGTTCAAACATGGCAGTTGTCCACTTCCAAAATTTCTACTCTTTTTCAAAGTTCATTTCATGTGAACCATAAATAGCACCCAGATTTGGTTGTTTTTCGGGCATATCTTCATCAAAGCTCAGTTCAAAAGTTTCAGATTGAAGATTAAAAAGATACCAATTTATGCACTAGTCATTGTTGCCTTACCAACATAACTATTCAGACTTGTGATTGAGGGGGGGAATATTAGAATGTGAGTCCTTGGACAATCAGGAAGTCCAAGACCACATTCACTTGAGTTGTCATCCTTATCTATCGATGAGGTGTTGTCTTATCAATTGATGAGTTGTCATCCTTATCTACCGATGAGGTGTTGTCATTTTCAATTAATGAGTTGTCAATGAGATCTAGATATAGAGGCAATCAAATACATGTACTATAAATTGATATCATGAGAAGAATATGCGTGTTGAGAATGGCTTAAAGCCTTTTCTGCCTAGTTCTTATCTTGTGTCTATTTCTTAACACGTTTTCCTTCCTCTCCTCTTTGTCCATTGATTTTTCTTGCTCCTATCTGATCTTTTTGAAAAAGTTGATGGAGGTGAAGGGTGTCATGGAGGGATATTCTCCTTCATCGAAAAATCATACTTGTCCATGGCCCTTCAATATTCTTCCCCCAATTAAACTAATTCTAATTAAAATTGTGTTGATGCAGACCGTCATTGAAACATTCCTGCTATAATCCCCAGTTTAATTAATGTTTAAAATAGATATAATATTTGGCCACGGCCAAGCGATGTAATATGTGAATTGTATTTATGAATTTTAATAAATAAAATGTGATGCCAACTGCTAAGGGGGGCATGGATAGAGATGGGGGCTGAATTAATCCATAAGAGAGGGCATGGTCTAGAAGAATGTGTAAGAGAGGGGGTCCAAGGGGGGATTACCCATGTTTATTAATTCACCCACATTCCTGAAATTTATTATCCTTGTGTATTAAACTCTATTTTCTAATTGAGTGTCCCCAAAGCCAATCATCGAATGCATGTAAGAGGGTGGGTGTGAGAAGTCGCATCCCATAGTTATTGGGAGAATGGAGGCCAAGTACAATCAGCTTGGGGAAGTGTGTGAATCAAGCAAGCAAGCCAAAGGGAGGAAATTCGTATGGGTTGTTGAAGAAAACTAAGGTCCTATGAGGCTACCAACTAAGGTCTATCTTTGACCTTGAGATTGGCTCTAAGTTTCAATCTTCAAAACTGTCCTTTGTTGTTTTAGGACAGCAAACAGTTTAGTGACTTTCTGCCCATAGTTTTTGTAGGTTAAGTGTTCTTTGAGGTTCCCTTGCAAGTGTTTTCGTAACCCAAAGTTAGCACATGCAATATAACTCAAAACAAGTAACACTTCCTCTAGATCTTAATAACACAAGTAAGTTGATCTACACTCTAAGCATGCATGAAATGAACACAATAATTTTTGGTCAACATGACCCTGGATAAAAACCCCCCGGAGAAAACCAGTTTGGAATGGAAGTATATATAAGTGGTGTCTAAAGCATGAGATACAACAAGAAATACAATATAATGGAACATGTATACAAAGCAAGCTCCTCTCGAGACTTGCCAAAGGAACCAAGAAGAAATGCGCCCAAGACAAGTTGCCAAATCCACTGAAGTGAAGCGCCCTTGACCCTGGATGCTCTGAAGAAGAATCCCTTGCACACAAATGTGCTCTTGTGTGCTACCTCTCCACTGAAACAAACAGATACAACTTCCTCCAACTGTAGCTCCTCCTTGCTAGGTGTGTGCCCTCCTCCTATAATGCACCCTCGTCCAAGCAAGTGTGATCACCACTAAATAATAGGGTCCCTAGCTCCCATAGCTCCTCCAAGAATAGAAGCACCCAAGGTTCCCTCTTCCAATGCCTCAGACCTCATGCTCATGCTCCTCCTCAAGCTCTCCAAGTGAACATAAGAGTGAATGAGCCTCCTTAGGCCTCTTGTGCCCTTCTTGAGCAAATCATAAGGAAACCTATAAGTGAATGGCTAGGATCATCCCAAGCCATTCTTAATCAATGGTTGAGATCATCCCACAATAATCTCAACTCAAAACCCATTTTGGGTTAAGTTCCCTTAGTTTACTTTATGTCCCTCAATTCACCCACAAAGTGAATTAATAGTCACTTTAGGCTAAAATGACCAAATTTCACTTTTGACTTAAATCTCCTAAGTCAAAGTGATATTAGACATAAAGTACAAGAGTACCAACATCTCCCTCTTGTGGTTAGAGGCTCCAAACCACAAGGGAACCACTTCCCAAGGTACCACCAAAACTCAACACTCCCTCTTACTGAGGAAAGTGTTTCTCACCAATCAATCTCGTCCCATCTTTGGACTTCCTTGCCTCCTGGCAAGGCCTAGGTGAGTATGGATGTACCCTCTGTCTCTGATCTGCTCAACCTGTCCYGACAYTGATCTGCTCAACATGCCCTAACATTGATCTGCCGACCTGGCCTGATCTCTAGATGGAAGTCCATCTCCACCTACCTGAGATCACCTAGATCTTGGCATCTCACCAAAGATCTCTCCCTCAGCATCTCACCAAAGGTCTCTAGGTCTTGGCATCTCACCAAGATCCTCTCCTTGGTCTCTCACCAAGGTCTTATACTCATGGCATGCAATATGAGTCACATCTCTTGGTATTTCACCAAGAGTCTCTAGGTCTTGGCATCTCACCAAGAGTCTCTCTCTTGGCATCACCAAGAGTCTCTCCATCTTGGCATCTCACCAAGAGTCTCTCTCTTGGCATCACCAAGAGTCTCTCCATCTTGGCATCTCACCAAGAGTATCTGGATCTTGGCATCTCACCGAGATCCTCAACTTGGCCTCTCACCAAGTGACTTCCACCTGAAGTGGATCCTGAAGCTGATATGCCCGTCTCCATGGCAAAGTGAGGCTCAAGCCTCTGTGGTGCCCTACTGCTCCTCCTCATCAATCTCTGATGCTCTGAAGTCCCTGCACCAACCCTCTATCTCGGCAACTCTGAAACTGAAGCTATCCCGAGTGGACCAGTCACCCCTGAAGATGGTGTCCTAGAAAATTAAGTATGAGCTCCCTCTGAATCAATACTCTGAGTCAATAGGTCCTCCTCAACTCTATCTCCCCACCTGACATTGGATGGAGTATCAGCAAGCAAATAACTGACAAATGCACACTCCCTCACAAATTGGGCATTGAACTCCTCCTTAGTTGTTGCTGCCATACCACCCTGCTGCCTCTTATTCTTCCTCTTGGGACACTGTCCAGCATAGTGCCCCATCTCACCACAAGCAAAGCATCTCAATTTGCTTATGTCCTTCTTCTTCCCACTGCCACTCTCTGGTGGCTGGGTCCCTCCCTTGGGGCCCTATCTCGCACCCTCTCTGATCTTCTTCTTGCCCTTTGTCCAAAGAGCAAGATCCTCATCCCCCTCAAATGTTTGTTGTTGTCCTGAAGACCCAGAGCTTCACCTCAACTCCTCTTATACGAAATCGTCCCAAAGTCTCTCCCAAGTTGGCATGACCTCCCGAGCAACAATGCCTCGTACAAATGAACTCCAAGATTTGGAAGAGTTGTTAAAAGTTGTCCTCACCAAAAAGTCTAGATCCACAATCTCTTCAACCGCTGCTAACTCATCTCTGATTTGAGTAAATCTGCCTAGGTATGATGTGACTGTCTCGAAATCGAGCATCTGAATGCTCCTGAGCTTCTCCTGCAAAACCATCTTCCGGTTCTGGTTGGGACTCTGGTAAAGCTTGCACAAGGATGCCTACATCTCAAATGCATAGTCTTTACCAGTCAGATGGGGAATGATGTGGTCCCTCACCACTTCACAAACAGTCCTCTTCGCCTTGATGTTATTCTTCCTGAAATTTGCATCCAGCAAGGGTGATGGAGCAAGTGCAAGAGTAATCACCACGGAAGCTTGAACTATATCCCATAGTTCAAGGTCCTCCAAGACGAAAGTGATCCAGGTCTTCCAAGGGGACCAGTTGCTAGCTTCGTCTAGCCTATCCTCTGCCCGCATCTAGGACACCGACATGGCTGTTCACTGAAGCTCACACTGATGCAAAAACTGCAAAAGAACTTGATCTCACCACTTGACACACAAGCGGAAGTAAGACTATCCAAAACGTGTCCACAAAACAGTCCTTCAACTATCCAACAAATCTGCTCACAAGCTGTCCACTAACTCTGCCAACAAGTTGTCACAAAACTGCCCACAAGATCCTCTAGAAATCAACAAAACTTCGCCAAGAAGGCTCTAATACCATGAAGAAAATTGAGGTCCTATGAGGCTGCCAACTAAGGTCTGTCTTTGACCTTGAGATTGGCTCTAAGTTTCAATCTTCAAAACTGTCCTTTGTTGTTTTAGGACAGCAAACAGTTTAGTGACTTTCTGCCCATAATTTTTGTAGGTTAAGTGTTCTCTAAGGTGCCCTTGCAAGTGTTTTCGTAACCCAAAGTTAGCACATGCAATATAACTCAAAACAAGTAATACTTCCTCTAGATCTTAACAACACAAGTAAGTTGATCTACACTCTAAGCATGCATCAATTGAATACAAATATTTTTGGTCAACATGACCCTAGATAAAACCCCCCGAGGAAAACCAGTTTGGAATAGAAGTATATATAAGTGGTGTCTAAAGCATGAGATACAACAAGAAATACAATATAATGGAACATGTATACAAAGCAGGCTCCTCTCGAGACTTGCCAAAGGAACCAAGAAGAAATGCGCCCCAAGACTAGTTGCCAAATCCATTGAAGTGAAGCGCCCTTGACCCAGGATACTCTGAAGAAGAATCCCTTGCACACAAATGTGCTCTTGTGTGCTACCTCTCCACTGAAACAAACAAATCTGACTTCCTCCAACTGTAGCTCCTCCAAGCAAGCAAGTGTGATCACCACTAAATAATAGGGTCCCTAACTCCCATAGCTCCTCCGTGAATAGAAGTGCCCAAGCTGCCCTCTTCCAATGCCTCCAACCTCATGTTCATGCTCCTCCTCAAGCTCTCCAAGTGAACATAAGAGTGAATGAGCCTCCTTAGGCCTCTTGCGCCCCTCTTGAGCAAATCATAAGGAAACCTAAAAGTGAATGGCTAGAATCATCCCAAGCCATTCCTAATCAATGGTTGAGACCCACAATAATCTCAACTCAAAACCCAATTTGGGTTAAGTTCTCTTAGTTTACTTTATGTCCCTCAATTCACCCACAAAGTGAATTAATAGTCACTTTAGGCTAAAATGACCAAATTTCACTTTTGACTTAAATCTCCTTAGTCAAAGTGAAATTAGACATAAAGTACAAAGTAGAAGAGTACCAAAATCTCCCTCTTGTGGTTAGAGGCTCCAAACCACAAGGGAACCACTTCCTGAGGTATACCAAAACTCAACAGTTGTTACAACAGTTTTAGACAGTCAATGTTTTTGCATGAACAGCAAGCAGAGAGCAAAAAAGAAGCGCTGGAAGCTAGAGCTAATATGGAGGGCAAATTTGGAGCATGTTGTGTTAAATTATGAGCTTGATTTCTTATGCGGATTATTTCTTTAAATTCTTCAACACTTTGATTCTAACTTAATACATTTCAACAATATAGAATCATAATTGAATAGCAATAATCATGTAGATACATAAGCATGCACACCAACAACACATATACCCTAGGGAAACCCTGTACATGGAGAAAAACCCCAATAAACGATCTTCCTTTATTGCATTAATAATGTATGATCACTTACAAATATCCACCATAAAAAATATGCTCTTAAATGAGCTTACCAAGACGATTTTGACCTGACTGTGTAACCTGTAAAAGCAGAGAGACCTTGTTGTCCTAATCTGTTGTTAGATACCAGCACTGTGGACAAAATTCATACACTGCCTTAGGACTCCTTTGCTGCCTTTTCTGCTGATATATATCAGCACTGTTTGCAGGTTACCTTCGTTGTCTTTTGGACTGATATACACAACATTGTCACAGAAAACTTTTGTGACTTAGGGACTGATATACACAACATTGTCACAGAGAACTTTTGTGGCCTTAGGACACCTATGATATCTCTCCTCCTTCACCCTTACTCTACATAACAAGTGTGTAGAATGAGAGGTCGACCTCTGCTTATAAAGGAGTGGAGAGTAGAAGGAGATGGCTCGAATTAGCAGCTTGAATACATGCTTGTCATAACTCAGCCTTACACTTGAGTCCGAAATTAGAACTTGACTTTACACTTCAGTTAGGAATCCAACTCACCCTTGTGACTTGACAATGCATGCGAACTAACTCAGCATGCAACATGCAACTAGACATGGATGCAACATGTGACAATCTTGACAACTTTGACTTTGACCTAGACATGCAACTTTGACTTTTAAAACTCGACTCTTTACATGGCAATTCGAATTTCTCTTCATGGTGGATAATGTTACACGTGCCAACGCACAAGATCAATATATTAACATCATTTGCAATATTAGGAAAATCGTTTGTTTCTAGCTCATAGGAATTTCACGTTCAACCTAACTTTTGTTAGATGCCTTGACTTTTGCTCATGGCTCACAAGGCTCACAGAGGTTGTACATTCCCCCTGACGTTTGCACTAGTCTGTCTATGCTCACAGAGGTTGTACGTTCCCTCTAATTTTTTCACTAAACTGTCTATGCTCACGTTCCCTCTGATTTTTGCACTAAACTGTCTATGCTCACAGAGGTTGTACGTTCCCCCCTGGCTTTTGTCAATACCTCACAAGACTGGTTGATTCTCCAAATCTCCCTGGCTAGCCTCAGGGTGGCCCATAAAACCTCTCATTGGAGAATGACTGTCGACGCTGCCAAATTTAACATTCTGGAGCATTTCTTAAGTGTATTTGGTGTTGAAGACTGAAGAGCCAAGTTGTGAGGCCTGAAGAGTGAACTCATGTGTGAGTTGCACTGTAACAACAAGTGTTTGTTGTTGTTTGTTACTAGTTTCCTTAACAGTGAGCTCCTTGAGTTTCCCAGCAGAGAGATTGTTGGTTACCTATGCCAAAGAGACCCTGATAAACAAATGGGGCACCCGAGGGACTGAGAGCACTGAAGGGGTAGATTCCTTGGGTTGGATAGATCAAGAGGAAGAGAGATCGTGAAAATCGAGATAGTTGTACAAAAATATTAGTGGGTTGTGGGTTTTCCGAGTTGTGAGTGGACAGTGAGAGACCACCCTCTTTTGTGGATTGTTAGCCCCAGCTCAGGGGTGACTTGCTATTGAAATTTGGAATAGCAAGTCTATGGTTGGGTGGAATGTCCATCCCAAGCAGTTGGTTGCACAACTGAATTAAAAGATAAGCGTTTATCTGTTTAGGTGTTGTATTTATGAGTTAAGCTGCTATGCATGAACTCTGTGTTTAATAAGAATTTATATTTTGTTGTGAGAGTTATTGCTGCATTCGTGCTTGTTTAAAATTTTGCAGATGCATTTACTAAATGGTATCGGATATTAGTTAAATATGCATGTAATTCGTCGCTGATAAGTTACAAGAAATTAGTTAGCAGGAAAAAAATTATTTTTATGAGTATCCCGCACATAATGGTCATCAGCTGGGCTGGGGGACGTTACAGCCATTTGCTGGATGTATGGATTTGATCTACGGGAGGACGATTGTTGTTGTTATAGGGAGTGCTTCGTCTTGTTTTGAGGAGTTCCATTCGCTGCAACAATGTTGTTTTTCCTCTGTTAGTCGTTCACTGTTATTTCATCTATAAGTATGTTGTTTTCTTGTCTGTCGCCAAATTTTCATGCTAAGTGACAGCTAATGGTATGATGAGGATGGGATTGTTAGGGAATTTGCATCTGGTGATGACGAATCCCAGTGCTGGATGTGACCGATGTTCTCTGTTGAATAACAGTCGCTGGTATGATGAAGGTGAAACTGTTGTTGTCATTTTTGTATAGGTTATGATGGATTCCAGAGGTATAATAAAGGATGTTGTGTCAAGTAATGATGCCATATGTTGTGTAATGGGAATGTGTGCAATGCCAGAATGACGGTTTGAAAACGGAAAATGAACCATCTAAATGTTTACCCTGTAGACTTTAAACGACGCCTTGTTTTAGCTCATCAGAATCAAAGGGGTAAAAAAATATCTCAACATCATATAGGATCTTGGATCTCGAAAACAATTTTAGGGCAAAATAATGCGAATTTAATACAGGTTTTCTTCTCATCAATAATTTTCTACCGCGCAATTAATGGATTCAATGAGAAGAAAAGGAAGAAATGTGCACCGTGTTTGAGCATTTTGAGAAGAGCGAGCGAAGAAATGTAGACCTGCTCGGAGGAATCGAGCATGGGGCCATCTGGAGCGGGCGGTCCCATTCCCCCTGCCCCTGAAAATATCCTCTGCAATCTCTCCATGGCTGCTGCTTCTACTTTTGTTTCTGGTATGAACTCCTTGAGAAACTCCCAAACCCTCGGTTTCTCCTTCAGAGTAAATCGTAAATGAACTCCTTATAAATCGTGGGTTCTTTTCTATATAGATTGCTCTGCTTGTTTCTTTTTGTGTAGACTGGTCTGGAGTACAACACACGGCAAGAATCTAATTGTATTTAAATAATTAAATGGAGGGAGTAATAAATCACCCCATTATGAAAGGTGATTAGTTAGGAAATTTTTTCCGTTGTGAGGTGTATTTTTTTTTAAAACTATGGGGAATCAATAACTTATTAAAGTGATAGGTATTTCCGTTGTGAGGTGTATTTTTTTTTAAACTATGGGGAATCAATAACTTATTAAAGTGATAGGTATTAGGTTCACGATCAAACTTACTAGTTGTCATTATAACCTAAGAGATATCCAATAGCTCAGAAACCAGATATATGAATAACTTGTGACTTAGCAAGAGTGGAGGCGTCTTATTTGGGGGCATCTACCTTTCTAGCCTTTCACAATAGGCCTACATGTCACTCTACAGAAATTAAATCCGGGTGGGGAGGATAACAAGCATGCTACCCAAAAACCGGAGTTAAACCCATGTGACTAAAAATTTTGAAGGACATGGAGGTGGGCTTTGATCCACTTATGTGTGCACGGGTCACGAGACCATTTAATATAATCTTTTTGGGTGTAACCATTACCTCAAGGTGGCCTCATGGCCCTAGGAAAAGCCCTCATTGGAATTGAACCTTGCCCAATGGTGAAAAATTCCTTCATCGTGAGGTGATTATGCTCACTACCCATAGTGTGCAGCGGGTTTCCTGCGTGGGGTTTAGTCCCATCGTGTTTCTTGTTCGATTTTTGTGGGTACTTTGTGGTTTATTTATCGTTTAAACTTCAATATACGTTGGGTCATGTGAGCATGTTACTTGGTTATTCCTAGGTATGCTCAAAAGGATTGACCTGTCCCTGAGTGGTGGCGAACCTTTCTCGTTGATGGGGGGAAAAAGAATAAGACGATGCTTACTTGTTTACCATTTTCCTTCCTTTTTATGTGTCATGTGTGTGAGAGAATAATAATGATGATATATCTATATCTCACAGTTTTTGAATGGTTTGTATGATTATGAAATATATTTCCCTAGTATACCACATTGGTTATAAGGATTGGTTTGCATTAACACATAAAGCTTAATGCACCATGATCCTTGTGCCAATAAGGGCATCCATAGATGTACATTAGAAGGAAAGCATGCTTTGGTGGAGGCATTTTTCCATATTCTACTTTTAGCAAAGGTTTTTAGCGAAAGTGAGGATGCAAAGATTTTAGCTAAGATTTTATTTCCAGTGCACTTATAACATTTAGGAACATTGGTGCACTACCATGGTTGGTTTGTTTTTTACCAAAACATAAATTCATATTTATATATTCAAAATGTTGCAGCCAAGGGTAGTAGTGGATTACATGGAGTTGGTTCAAGTTCTCCAAAATACATAAACAATTGTCTATGGTTATAAACAAAAGCTTACAACATAATAAGAAGTGTATGTCCCAAGTTAGCCTACAAGTGCCATGCTTCACAAAACTACCTAAAACACAAAAATACATAGAAATTAACGATGAGCATGGAAACTATATGCTTCTTCCTAACCATCATTTGATTGAAGGGAGTTTTGCTTCTCTATCTCTATTGTGTCCTTCTGCTAGTGGATTGCTTCCTCCTCTTTAAACTCAACTTGGACTGAGTTCTCGAAAGCCATGTTGTTTGAAACAGTGGAGAGAGTGTTTGTGTAGAGGTTAAGTGTCAAATTCCTAAGCATATTGTAGTCTACCTCGAGAATGTCAATAATCTGCTTCCATTGAACTAATAGACTCGAGATATTTGCATGTTGAGAAATACATTGGTGCTCATTGTCATGGACTTTAGAAGTCACGAAGAACGATGAGCTCCTAATGGACTAGATAAGGTCCTCGTGCCTTCTTAAGACTCTTCAAAATTCATGCACATCCTTATTTTCC
>ML785609.1:697289-723538 GCA_009831015.1 Picea engelmannii | reverse complement strand
ATGGATATGGAACTCACTGAGGTGAGGGAGAGGATGGAAGAGCTTGCATTGCGGGTGCAATAGAACGCAAAGACACATTGGGTATATGAATGGCCCATGAAGAGAAAAGAAAAGTGGCCAGTCAAGAAATTGTTGGCCATAAGACAACAAAGGCTGTTCAGGAGGTGGCTGAGGTATGTGGAAAGCCTCAGGGCCACTGAGGAGATGGTTTGTGCCTATGAACCATAAGCTGGGAGAAATCTCAATGATGATGGAGAGGAGGGATCGAGAAGAGATCTCATAGACTGCTAAGTGGGCAGAGACAGACTTTCAAATTTCCAGGTGGGCAATAGAAAGAGATCAAGTGAAGGTATTGTATACTACCAGGAGGGCGGTGCTGAAAGTTCAAATTTCCAGGAGGGCACTGAGATGGGATCGATTGATCTCATAGACTGCCATGAGGGTAGAGAGGAAATCCCATATTACCAAGTGGGAAAGAGAGAGAAGATGAGGCCATGCGAGAGTCTCATGAACTCGGAAGTGATTTCATATCAGTGAGGAGAGATGATAGAGGAAGATCAGAAGAGCATTCTAATGATTGGGGGAATATAGGTATTCCTGCCACATCACCCAGCTGAGGCGAAAAATGGTGTTGCCTATGCAACAACAATAGAAGGACAACCAATTCTGACTGTCAGGGAGAAAGAAGAAATGGAGTGGACACTGATGTTTTCCCAAGGAGAAGAAGAAGAGAATTCAACCAAAATGCTCGAAATTTTCAGTCAAGAGGCTGAATAGGGGATAATTATGGCACTGGAAGTTGTAGCAGAAGAAGAGCATGAAGATAAGATGCTCACTCCATGGGAGATAGAGTTGGAGTGGTTGAACCACCCAGAGCCAGTAGATGGCTGCCATGAGGAGATAGTCATGCATATGATAATAGAGGAGAATTCTGAGGAATCACTCAGAATTTTTAGCAAGGAAGTTGAACAGATGATAATTGCAGTGCCGAGGCATGCAACGGAAGATGAAGGAGAATTCCAGTTTGAGGAGTAGTTGGAGGAAGCTGGAATTCAACCAGCTCAAAGCAAAATGGAAGAAGCAAGTCTGTCAGAGCAGATGACTGAACAACAGATCAGTCAAGAAGATAAGACTATAGAGCTAAATTTTGCAACAGGGTGGCAAGTTGAGGCCACAGAGGAAGAAGATAGTTTGGGGGATTGGGATGATCTACCCATTTGCAGCGAAGAAGTGCAGTGGAGCAGGCTGCAAAAGGAAATCTAGCCATGGGAGAAGTTGGATGAGGAGATTGAGAAGATTAGAAGGCCGATGTTGAGGTCAACAGTAGAAACTGCTAGTGAGGATAAGTTGAGCAGAAGAGAACCTGCCATAGTAGCAAAGAAACAACAACAACAGGAAAGAAATGGAGCAGGGTAACTCCAAAGAATTGTTAGGGATCCAGGTGGATTTCAATAGCGATGCTAGGAAGCCCATGAGTAGGAGCTCATGAAATTTTCAAAGCAGAGGAGTATGATGCAGGAGCATCACTCCAAACCAGCTACACGCTAGCCAACCAACACTCAAGTGCACATTTAATGGAAGGAGAGAGGCACAACTCTCTCGTTTTTCAAAATTTGAAAAAAAAATTGTATTAAATGTTGTAAGGTTGGTAGAGCCAAAATGCCATGCATGTGCATAGGCTTTAGATAAAGTTTTATTTAAATGGTTGTAAGGCTAAGATCTAGATCCGAATTGGACTAGACATCCATTCAATGTAATTGAATGTAAATTAATGAGAGTTGGTGAGGATGGAGGGAAGCGCTCGAGGAGCCCCCTTTTGTAAAAAGATCTTTTTTTTTTTCAGTAAGGTAGAGTTAAGGAGAGAAGAACAAAAAGAATAGGGAGGAGAGAGGAAGTTGTGACTTTGTTGCAGTCCGAGCTCACATTGTAAAGAGGCATTTCAGATTAATACAATCATAGCAGTTTTTTCTGCATGTTGTTGTTCATGTGTTTGTGAGTTCATGAATGAATGCCTTTATGTGTTGATGATATTTTGTAGATGTATGTTAGAAATGCATTTGCAAGGAAAGTTAGATTTTCCTATCTGAGAGTCCTTTGATTTCAGATTTGGATTCTTTGTGGTTTCATCCAAGAATGCATGACAGAGTACTGCGGTCTTTGAAAACCGGTGCAGGAGCACACTTCTAAATTCAGTGGAATTTCAAACAAAGATGTGCCAGGAGGGTGCACCAGAGGAAATAATTTACTCAAGGGGGAAACCTCAAGGTTGTTGAACACCTTGAAGGAGAAAATTGTGCAGAGGAGAGCATAGAGAGGAGAAGCTAAATTGTTGAGGATTCTGTAAAGGCTCTACCAGGAGGGCATTGAGAAAATGCACATGATGCATTGAGGAGAACTCTATTTCAAGTTCGGTGAGAAGACAAAATCACTGAGGATTCTATGGAAGCTCTGCTAGGAGGGCATTGAGCAGTTGCATAGAGTGCACAGAAGGACTCTTGTTCGAGTCCTAAGAAAAGAGAAGTGTCAAGGAGAGACACTCACACAGTTACTGAATACTCTGTTAAGCTCAGCAAGGAGGGTTTGAGTAGAAGGTCGTCAGGAGGAAACTAGATTTCCCTTTGAGGAAACAAAAGGGAAAGTCCCCTAGAGGCTCGGGTAAACAAATCTCAAGAAGGATAGTGCCTTAGTGCACTGAGTAACAACAAAGTGAGAAGAATGTTGAGAAACCCTTTGAGGTTTTAAAGTCGACAAAGCTCAGGAGGGATAGAGTTCCTAGAATGCAAGCGATATTCAAGGGAATTGAGCTCACAGAGGATGCAAAGGTCGAGGCCTTTGAAACTTTGAAACTTTGAAAATCTTCCAAGGGAAAGGAAGAAGGGCATGATCAAGGTAGATCACAATTGCCATTAGATCAGCTGGAGAGGCGAGATCTGGACCGTCGAGTTTCATGTCCATACAACAGGAGAAGAGAAATAGATCTAGGCCGTCAGATCTAGTGCAAAGGACTGATAACCATCGGATCCAGAGGAAGGTGCACAGAGTTTAACCTCTGGGAGGTCGCGCAAGAGAGGATTTGAAATGGATGGTGGAGATGCTTCGTGGAGAAGTGAAAAATACTGTGAGTCATTGGATATAGCAGATCTGTGAGGAAGTTAAGGTTGAGCGCCTTTTAGTGTTCAAAATCTCAGGAGGGATAGTGACCATTGGATGAGAAGCAATAGGAGCCTTTGATTCCCCTGTGGAGTGGAAGTTCAACATTTCGGCATTTCGGGGTCCGACATTTCGGCAACTCCGATGACAAGGAGTCGGGGCACTTTGCGTTGAAAACCTCAAAGTCATGAAATGCGATGTGTCTTTGGAGTAGGGATATGGTCACGGAGGAAGCCGTCATAAGGACTGAGATTTGGTTAGGGACCAATAGCCGTTGAACCCATTTCAACATTTCGGCATTTTGGGGTTTGGGAAGTAGAGGAGGTAGTGATTTGGAATAAAGAGTTTCAAACTCTCGTTTCGCTGAATCTCGAAATATTTGAGCCATTTCAGAATTTTGACATTTCGGGGTTTCGGGACTCAAGGGATAGAGTTGCATGGTCAACATGACTCCCAAAATCATGAAGAGAAAAATGTCGAAAGGTGGTGGCCATTGACAGATTTGGAACATTGAGCACCCAGGAGGATCATCAGGATTTTGGGATCCGAGTGTTCGAAAGGACAAGTGTGAGGAGACATGAAGTCCCAACCCGTGAAACTGTGAAGTAATCACAATCATCAAAGGAAGGAGGAAGCATGAATGTTGGATTTGGCCTGCACAAAAATTCGTTAGGCCCTTTTTCAGGTTTCAACATTTCAAAGGACAAGGAGTGGGGAGGGGAGCCTACATCACGATAGTCCCGAATTCTCAAAATGCGAAAGGTGTGTTGGTTCAGAATAGAGAAGAGCGTTGAAAAGTTGAGCGCGTGCATAGGTTTTCTCAAGACCTATGCCAAAAGGGGAATGAGGGCATGTGGATCGGATTCGTGGGGTTCTAGTGAGGGCCCAAAGAACTATTTTAGTTCTGCGGATTCGAAGAAGAGCGATCCTGTGCGGATCTTGGCCTGAGGTTCGGGGGTCTGCAGCAGAAGACTACCTACACTTAGTAGAGTTTGATTATAACAATGGGTACCAAACATCTCTAAAGATTATCCCATTTGAGGCACTTTATGGCAGAAGGTGTAACACATTGGTAAGTTGGGATAACTCAACATATAGAGCAGTGGTTGGGCCAGATTTAATTGGGGAAATGGAAGAGAAAATGTTAAAAATAAAAAAGAATTTAAAGGTTGCCCAAGTCAAGCAGAAAATCTATGTTGATAAGGGTAGAACTCATAGGGAATTTAAAGTGTGGACCATGTATTCTTGAAAGTGAAGGCCAACAAAAGTTCCCTAAATTTGGGAAATATTTCCAAGTTGGCAGGTCACTATTGTGGGTCATTTGAAATCCTAGAGAGGATTGGGCCTGTAGAATACATGCTTGCCTTTCCTACATCAATGACTATTCATAATGTATTTCATGTATCATTGATTAATAAATATATACATGATGCTAATCATTTTATTGATTGGAATTTGATTCAGGTGGAGCAAGAAGGCTCTTTCCAAGTACATTCGGTATGCATTATGGACCAAAAAATCAAATAGCTCTGGAATCGAGCCATAGGGACTGTAAAGTTCCAATGGACCTGGTACAGTCCTGAGGATGCAACTTGGGTGCATGAAGATGCTATGTGGGGATAATTATCGCATATTTTTTAGAACTTTTTGAAATTTTGGTTGTATATGTACACATAATGCACTGAGGACAGTGCATAAATAAGGGGAGGGGATTATAATACCTAGGCCGAACCCCAACTGTAAATGTAAATGAAAATGTACTTAAGTTGGTGAGTTGTTTGATATCATTTTTGTATGCACTTTCAATGGCATAGTGCACACATGTACTGCCCACTAAAATGATGAAGTGTGCACATTCCAGGATATCACGTGCAACAAATGTAAGTGCACACAACTTTGAGTCCAGAGCCTTTGTGTATATGTTGTGTTTTATAGGCTAGTGAGGCAGTTATTATAATCTAGGAGGCTTATGTGTGGAATTAGGCCAGAGATCCTATATTCCAAAGGACAATGAGCCTATTTTTGTATATGTCTTATCATTAATATATTACATCGCTGGGTGTAGACTGACCATAATAAAAGAGTATGGGGGGATAAACTCCACTAGTTAGGGAAGGGGGGGCTAAAAGTTAAGGTTAAGGGGCTAAGCTAGGGAGCTTAAGCCAAAAATGAATATTATATTAATATTCCTTAAAGTATAAAGTATGGATACTTATTTTATGATAATTTCTAAGGATGGGGACAAGTGGACCAAAGTAGCTCTCAACCTGACAAGTGTCAATTTCGGAACATGCATGCATATAGTTTGGACTTAGTTTATTTTTTGATCATTCATTCCATGATGATTCACTCACTCATTCAATTGTCCTTCATACCTTCTTGTACATGTATCCATACCTGTACCTGTATCTGTACCCATATCTGTACCTGGTTATCTTGGGAGCTGGACTTAAGAAGTGAGTTGCCAGGCCCATGGGATATTGAAGAGGCGGGTTGTTAGGCCCATGAGAAATTTCTCTCTAGGTTAGAGAATTGTTGGGAATTGATTTCCTGAAGGTGCCAAGCTACAACTATAGGGCTCTGAGACTTCCTGTCCGACCTATTGTTGAAGCCCCAGAAAGGAAGTGGGGTAGCCGAAGGACTGTTGAGCAGAGAAGGGGCACACTTCATGGGGTGGGATAGACATGTGGGGAATGAGGGACTATAGGCTGTTAGTTTGAGTTGGCACTTGTGTCAGAGTCTTTCCTGTTGTTTGAGATACATCATCCTAGTTAGGAATCCCTTTACCCGGGTGGAGTTTAGTCCCAGCTCGGGGGTGACCTACTGCTGAGAGTAATGAATAGTGTGGTCTAAGGCTGGGAGGTTCATGGAAGGTCTGCACATAGTTGGTGATATTTTTACCAAGATAAGTGTCCATTTTGTGTTAAATTACATGCTGCATTATTATGTATGCATTTATTTTTATGGTTTATTCTTGTGTGTGCTGCATGGGTATTTTTATTATTATTCTTTATGAATCTGTGCATTTAGAGAATGCATTTGTCTATTTTAATTTTTATATATAAAGATTCACAAGATTTTTTGTGTGTATATGTTTTAATTTGCATACTGTTCGATTTTTTTTTATGTGGCATAGCCCAGTGGGATGCTGAGGATGTTACATTTGAACTGAATGGACACTAAAAAATTACAAGATCCTAACTATTCAATTCCACTACTAAATACTACTGAACAAAGTGATTCTCACTGAACTGACCCTGAACAAGTTTTCCATCCTCTCTCATTCTCTATGAATACTCTTGCTCATGCATCCACTTAGCAAGTTTTTACTCAATATGAACCAATATCTATAATGTCTCATAGAATATCCAATATAGATCTTGAAATAATAGTAAAATCAATTTGTGAACATGTGTCAACTCACCAACAGAGTAGGAAAGCCAACCAACCCCCTATAGACTTTTCCATACTTGAAGGACATAGGAGTCCCATGTGGGAAGAAATGACTCTTTATATTCCCCTAACCAATGAAGGAAACCTAAATGTTGAGACACCCACTAACCACTTATCAGAAGTCTTGCAATGTTAAGTATCAAATACTTGCATACATAAACACCATAATGATTCAGAGAACAATATAGAAGAAACACACTTTTATTATAAGAAAACCCTTGAGGTAGGAAAACACCATACAATGGATTCTATTATGGAAGGGATCCTCTCTTGTTCACTTTCCTCTTCAAGGAAACCTCCTAATGAAATTCAGCTCCAAATACAATACTTCTCAACTTGTCTCATTACATTGCTTGAACCCCTTTATATAGTGATACCACCTGTTAATATTTTTGGTGTAGCTACGGAAGATGTTATTGTATATTTGTTTTGGTCAAACCTTTAAAAGGTTATTATAATTATATTGTACAAGTTGGATCAACAAAAAATATTATATTATTGGTATTTTACTTATAATTGTAAAAATCCCCATTGTGGCTAGTGAGCCCTGTTTTATGGATTAGTTAGGTCAAGACTCATGTCTCTTCAAGAGACATTGTTTTGTATAAATAGGGGATAAGTTCCTCTGATTTGGACACACACACACACTTCTCTTGTGCATATTGGATCACATAAGAAGGTCTAGCGCACAAGTCATGGAGACTGGTTCTTTTGGTGCTTTTGGTCTTGGTCTTTCTTGGAGAGCTATAGCGCATAATTGTACTAGTTGAAGGAATCTATATTAAGGATTTTGGTTGCTGGGTTTTCTCACCCAAGAGGGATTCCCAGGATAATATTTGTGTTCTATTATGTTTTTGATTGTCTATATTTCATTTATCCTACTACAGTTTCTATTTGATTAAGTAATTGTAATTGTGTAACTAGAAAATTTAAAAATTCTAAAATGTTATGAGAGCAGTCCTAAATAGAAGCCAAATACAGATCTAGAATCCTAAAAGGGATCCATTTTTAGTATAGAGATAGTTTTCAGACAAACCAAGACCTTCAGGAGGTTCTCCCTAGCCTAACACACTTTTCCAGTGGATTAGTTTTCCAGTTTGCAGCTGTTGTAGTTAGGGTTTCACCCAAACCCTAAGGTTAACATTTTTCCAGTTTCTGGGGGATTTTTTTACAAAGTAAGACCACCGAGAAACTCTCCTTAGTAGTGTGAACCTATTGGTAAGTTCATTCCTTTAATTTTGGTCATATTTTTGTGTGGTGCCATGCAGGCTGACTACTGGAACAAAAATCAATGAGAAGCTAGATGGAGTCGATAACTTCAGGGCCTAGAGGTACAAAGTAACCTTCCTTCTTGAAGAACATGAACTGGATAAGTTCATTATAGAATAAGTTCAAGAACCTCAAGGAGATGAAGCTAAGGAAACATATAATAAGGACATGGTGAGAGAAAAAATGATTATTGTAGACTCAATTAAGGACCACCTTATCCATCATGTATCATCATTATCTTCTCTAAAGAAAATTATGGACACCTTAAATCGTTTTTTTGAAGGAAGAAACATAAACCGAAGAATGACTTTGAGATCTTAGTTGAAGAATGTGAAAATGCAAAACTCAAAAACCATTCACTTCTACTTCTCAAGAGTGAATCAAATAAAGGAGTAGATAGAAGCCATTGGTGACTTAGTAGAAGGAGATGAGATGGTGATGACTACCTTGAATGGCCTCCAAAGGTCATGAGATGCATTCATCCAAGGAATTTTATCAAGGAAGAATCTTCCCAAGTTCGGTAGGCTTTCAGAAGATTGTAACCAGGAAGAGGCTAGGACAATTGTAAGAGAAGAAAATATGGCAGATGAAGATCAAGCCCTAGCCACCCACACCAGAAAAGGAAAGAACAGGAAGGATGATTCTTTACCTAAGAAGTTTAATATGGGTCAAAGAGACAACTCAATGATTAGATGTTACTGTTGTCAGGAATTGGGACATTTTGTTAGGGATTGCCCCCTCGTTATGAAAATTAAGAATAAATAGGAATTAAGAGGCATCAAGCTCACAAAACTAAAGATGATGAGCCTCCAAAGAAGGATGCAAAGAAATACGAATCAAGTGATTAGGATTATGTTCTTATCAACCCTCACAGGTATTGTTACTCATTGAAGTGACACTTGGTTGATAGAAAGTGGTGCTTCCAAGAACATGACAGGCTATGAAGAGTCCTTATATAACCTTATTCATAAATATTCACCTCACAAGGTGAAATTGGGTGATGGCTATCAGTATCCAATCAAAGGTCTTTGAGAAGCTTCCTACAAGTTAAACTTAGGCAAGTCAATGAAGATGAAGGAAGTTCTCTATGTTCCAGGTTTAAAGAAGAATCTTCTCTCAATTTCAATATTGGAAAAGAAAGGATTTAGAGTATTATTGATGGTCAAGTTATTATGTGGCCTAGAGGGAAGACCCTTGATGGTGAAATAGTGATTGGAATTGAAGGAGGTCTCTACAAATTAAAAGGACATTCAGAATACACAATGGTTCATGATATTGTGAATCCCATTGAACTATGGCATAGGATATTTTCTCACCTACACTACAAATCGCTTCCAGTTGTGAGTAAAATGGTGACAGGTCTTCCATAAATACAAATAGAACTAGATGGAGTGTGAAAAGTATGTTCACAAGGAAGAACCAGAGGATTTTTGGACATTGTGCATTCAGACGTGTGTGGACTGATGTCGGCAGCTTCACTAAGTGGGTATGTATATTATGTATCTTTCATTGATGATTACTCATCTAAAACTTGGATTTATTTGTTAAACACAAAAAATGAAGTTTTTGGAAAATTCAAAGAGTTCAAGGCTTTGGTAGAAAACCTAAAAAAGAAGAAGATAAATACCTTGTGATTAGAAAATGGAGGTGAATTCACCTCAGAAGAATTCAAGGATTATTGCAAGGAAGTTGGGATTAAGAGAGAGATTTATACTCCCTATAACCCTTAGCAGAATGGAATAGATGAAAGGAAGAACCAGGCAATCATGGAAGAAGTAAAGGCCATGATCCATGATCTATATCTTCCTATGTATCTCTGGGCATAAACAATGATGACGGTAGTGTACCTGTGGAATAAAATTCCCCACAAGGTGCTTGGAAACAAGACACTCGAGGAGATGTTTTCAAGAGAGAATCGAGAAGCTAGTCATTTTAGAATATATGATCTCCCTGTATTTGTTCACATCCCCAAGGAACAAAGGACAAAGTTGGACCCTTCCGGACAGAATGGAATATTTTTGGTTATAGTGACACATCGAAGGCTTACAAGATATACATTCTCAGTCATCAGAAAGTGGAGATCAACTGAGATGTAACCTTCAATGGGAATGCAACTTTCAGTAAATCAAAACAGATCTGTAAAGAAGAGGTACATGAAGAAGAGAATGAAGTTCCTAAAGTTACAGAGGTAGTTGAACCAAAGGAAGTCATTCCAGAGGATCATAACATAGTATAACCTCAGAAACCAACCAAGATACCTTCTCGCAAGAGAAGACCAGCTTGGGCACAATAGATTATTAGAGATGTAGAAATAATTGGTGCCCCAGAGAAATATTTCAAGGAAAGTAAGAAGTCGAAGTCATAGTCTAGCTACGTGACATGATTGTGTGACATAATGGATGCAAAACCTTCCAGTTATGAAGAGGCTGCAGAAAATCAAGTATGGATAGATTCCATGGTATAAGAATACCGATCCATTATTTAGAATGATGTCCAGGATGTGGTTCCCAGACCAAAGGAAAAATCTGTGGTGAGTTCGAAATGGATCTAAAAGACGAAAAACACAATTGATGGCAGTATTGAAAAATATAAGGCAAGATTTGTGGCTGGAGGTTTATCTCAGAAGGAAGGGATTGACTATGAAGAGGCTTTTTATCACATAGAAAGATATACCTCGATCAAGAGTATACTTTCATTGGCCGCTATGATGAAATGGAAGGTGCACCATATGGATGCAAAGATAACATTCTTGAATGGTGAAATAAAAGAGGAAGTTTATGTGGAGAAACCACTTGGATTCGAGACACAAGACACAGAGACTCATGTGTGCATATTAAAGAAGGATTTCTAAGGATTGAAGAAGGCACCTAGAGCATGGTATGGTAGGATTGGCAATTTTATGATGAGCTTGGGTTTTACAAAGAGAAATGTAGATCCTACCCTTTACTTTAAGGTTGAGGGTGGTGAACCAGTGATTCTACTATTGTATGTAGATGACCTATTTCTAACAGGTGTAGAAAATCTTATCACTGAATGTAAGAGAAAATTGGTTGCAAAATTCAAGATGAAATATTTAGGAATGATGCACTACTTCTTGGGACTAGAAGTTTGGTAGAGATCATATGTGATTTTCCTAAAACAAGGAAAGGATGATGTGGAAATCTTGAAGAGGATCGAGATGTTGGAATGTAAGACCATGGCTACCCTGATGGAATCAAATATAAAGTTGTTGCAGGATAGAACTTTAGAGATGGTGGATTCTCTCTTATATAGGAAGATAGTGGGCTCGTTGGTGTATTTGACAAACACACGACCATATATATGTTTTGTTGTGAACACCTTGAGTTAGGATTTGGAGCATCCTAGACAAGTTCATTTGGTTGCAACAAAACATATGTTGAGGTAACTTAAGGGTACTCTATATCATGGTCTCTGGTATAGATCTGACCATGAGTTTGGATTGTATGGATATTCAAATTCATATTGGGCCGACAATGTTCCTAACCGAAAGAGCACTTCAGGATATTGTTTTAGTCTTGGCTCCAGTATGGTCTTGTGGAGCAGCAGGAAACATTCTTGTGTGGCACTTAGTACGAATGAATTTGAGTATGTGGTATCATGTGCGACGAGAAGAGAAGCAATGTGGCTTTGGAAGATGTTATCTGGGTTATTTGGTCTCAGATTGGAGGTGACTTGCATTTGGTGTGACAATTAAAGTGGCATGAAGTTGTTAGAGAACCTTGTGTTCCATGACATGTTGAATCATATCGATACCAGATACTACTATATCAAGGATATGGTACAGAGGGGAGCAATGAGGCTCCAATTCATGACAACCGAGGATAAGGTTGCAGATGTGTTCACCAATCCGTTGTCAAAGACGAAGTTTGAGTACTTCACAGAAAAACTTAGCGTGGTACCTCTTCAGAGGGAGTGATAGGTGAAACTCATCCAGCATGAAAAAGGGTTGGCATTGTGTGACATCCCCCCAAAATAAAATATTTCTTATTTTGTGTGTTGGAAATTTATTTTCGTTTTAGGCAAATTCGAATCTGGAATTTTTTTGCCATTTATGGCAATTCTGAATTTTGAATTTGATAATTGTATTTAATTATTGTGACTATTGGGTAGATATCTGTTTGGACTCAGCTAACTATTTGACTATGACACTTGTATCACAACATAACATTTATATTAATTGCAGGAGGACAAATGGAACAACCATGTTAAAAATCAGCTGACCATGACTCCATGAGTGGGGAACAAGTTGGAACTGTCTCTAGGATGATGATTACAAGTGGAAAATCAGAGATTTGGCCACTGGAAGCCCCTGAAAATCAGGGATTTAGAAAGCTGCGAAAATCCCCAAAGGAGGGAAAAGACCTGGGCAATGAAAATAAATATATAGCAAATGCGAGGAGGCAGGGCGTTGCCAAGTATGCGAGAAAAGGATTCTTGAGCTCTCTTGTTGTTATGAACATTGCAGATTGAGTGTGAGATAAGAGGATCTTGTTGAAACAGAATCACCTTGCTGTTATGAGCATTGTTGAGTAAGTGTGAGGCAAGAGGATAACTGTTGGAATTGAAGGACATAGCTGAGGAGGAGTTTCCAAGTTCGGCCTCATGGATTCATGGTCAGGCTAGGGGGTGAATCGGGCAAGTGATTTTGGCTGCCCTGTTCTATGGTTGGGAGGAACGTGGTTGTTCCCTTTGTCTTCTCACGAATTGGTCTAGATATGTTAAATCTTCTCCTTCTCTGTTCTGAATTATTTTATATCTGATGCAATATATTTGTTAAATCGGAACTAGAATGATTTCCATTTTCTGTCTGAATTATTTTATATCTGATGCAATATATTTGTTAAATCGAAACTAGAATGATTTCCATTTTCTGTCTGAATGATTTTATATCTGATGCAATGTATGTGTTAAATCAGAACTAAAATAATTTCCATTCTCTAGTGAATGATTCAATCATGGATGTAATGCATATTCTAATTATGATAGATAATAATGGGTAGGAAAAATCAGTTTGAATTCATGAAGCCTAAAGACTGACAGAGAACATATGATAAATCTAATCTCGAGTGACCCCTTTCTGAACGAACAATAGAATTGGCTTTTTTGTTATCATAGTTGAAAGGATTATGCATGGTTAAATTCTGGAAGAAATCTCCTCTAAATTAGATTCACTATTATTTTCTTTCTTTATGTGTTTTCTGATGCAGGAGCATCTACGACTTCATCAAGCAAGCCAGCGTGGAGGGAGGAGAAGAACAGCTGGACAACACCAGCGCATACATTTTTTGAATCATGTTGAAGATTGTTGCGCCGCCGTTTATCTAAAGGCATTCAAAGCTGAGCGCACTTGTATTGTATTATAGATAGGAAGGCATTTAATAGTTTTAATGCTGGTAGATAGGGTTAGCTGTAGATTAGACAGTTTCACTTCCAGGAGGGAAAATGAATATAGGCACCCTCCTTGTATAATTTTTTTTATTATTCAGCATTAGCATAGAGAAGCAGGAGAAGAGCAACTCAGAGAACGGGTGAAGAAATCCCATGTACAGATATTGAATTAATAGTAAAGCTTTGATTCAATTTCATGGCTGTGATTATTCTCTGTGTGTTGTTGATATTATGCTGTTGCATATTTGCTTCTTGTTTTTCCTATTGTCTATATGCTGCATACGTAATTGCATGGCAGGTTCGAAATCTGAGGGATTGAGAGATTGAGTTTAAATCGTTTCTCTGTCTAAGCTGGGAGATTCCTGCATAGAGTGCAGTGGAGTACCTCCGCATAGAGTGCGTTGAGGAGGCTTGACAACTAAAAACTCATCTTTGGTTGCTCAGAAGTTGTGCTGAGATAGGAGAACCGTCCAGGTGAATTGCAGGTTGAGTGAAGTCTCAGAGTTAAGCCTGGGAAGGGAAGAACCGGAGAGCCGTGGTTAAATTCCATGGGCTTGTTTATTTTCTGTGTGCTGTTGGCATTATGCCTTTGCATATTTGCTTCTTGTTATGTACTTCTTTCATATGCTGCGTATGTGATCTTATGGAAGAATTGAACCCGGAGTGATTCCGAGTGATAAGTGGGTGAAAGCTCAGGAGGGAGAGCCCCTAGCTGGTGCTGGGGAACAGACCCAGGTGAAGCCCGAACGTGAGAAGTTTCGAAGCAAAGGACTCTTCAAGAGGAAGAGAATCGACGACTTGAACTCTTCAGAAAGAGTTAACCTCCAAGCGCAAGTGGAACTCATTTTCCATCGCATTTCGGCATATCGGGGTTGGCAAGTGCAAGAGTTGCATGCACGCTAAAATCGCGAATAGCGATTTCCCGATTTCATGGGAGCCGTCGATCGTTGGGAGGACAGGTGGCACGAACCCGGTGAATCGGGGTTTCGGCGTTCGGGGTTTCCAACAGCAGGGAACTTTGTGTTGAGGATTCACGACCCGCGAGATCCCGAAGTGGCATGGTAGAGTGGGCCCCGAAAGATAGGATAGTCCAGGGGAGGTTGATCGAGAATCGGCACTTCGGGGCTCAGGGTTTTGAAAAGCAGGTTGTTGACATCGCGAGTGGTGATATCCTGATCCGTTGACCGTTGACCATCGGTATTCGGGGTTCGGAGTTTGGAGTTGCGCGAGGAGTGTGCATAGGGTTCGCGATACCGCGAAACCCGATTTCCCAAAGAAACTACCGGGAGATCAACAGAGAGTTTTGTGGGTGACGAGGAGTCCCGATACAGGATTTGAAGGGTGTTACAACTCTTCAGGCTGTGGGAAAGAAGGTCTTGGAGAGAGCGGCCGTTCCATCGAGGGCAGGTTGCGTCAGAGTGGTATTAGATCCTGAAGATCTTGTCTGTATATTTCAGGCAGGAGGAGTGAAAGAGGAAAGGAAAGCACTTTGATACTCACGACTTGCGTTAGAGTTCTATCAGAGCAGGTTGTGGAGCTCTCTTTATTCAGGTAGCAGAGAGAAGTAGATTTCACCATGCCGCCCAGAAGAGAGAGACAATCTCTTGATCGTGAGGACAGGGATGCCCGAAGAAGGGGTAGGCCAGCAGGAAATGCTGAAACAGAGCGAGAAATGAGAGATCTCTGAGCCAGACTTGAAGAAATGGAGACCACCCAGAGACATGGTGTTGGTGTAGCAGAGTTCAGTGATCCCGAGATTGAAGAGGAAGCTGGACACGATGCTGAGGAGGTCACAACAGAAGATGCCTCGACAGAAAGGTTGATTAGAGCCATTTCGAGGATGAACTTGAAGAAGAAGATGGACATTCCCGTCTATGAGGGAAGTCTAAATGAAGAAGAATTGCTGGATTGGATCCGAGCATTGGATACCTACTTCGACTATGAAGATATTGAGGAGGACAAGAAAATAAGGCATGTTGTTACCAAGCTGAAGGGACACGCAGCCTTATGGTGGGACGAGCTGCAGATCGACAGGCGTTCCAAAGGAAAACAAAAGATAAAAAGCTGGGATCGGATGATCGCCAAGATGAAGGCGAAGTTCATTCCGAGAGACTATCAGATCACTCTGTTTAGGCGCATGCAGAACCTGAGACAGAAGTTGATGACGGTGAATGAATACACCGAAGAATTCTATAGGCTCAACATCAGAGCTGGTCATCGGGAGAGTGATGACGAAAAGGTGGCAAGATACCTGAATGGGTTGAGGTATGACATTCAGGACGAGCTAATCTTGCTGACCATCCGGACGGTGGAAGATGCTTACCAGATGGATTTAAAAGCCGATGAGAAGTTGAGCCGCAAGCAGGGACAGTGAGGGCGAGGCAGGAGCCAGCCTAGAGGCAAAGCAGTTTCCCAAGAAAGAACTCAGAAGCCTCAGGGTAGAGTTGAAAGAGGTGGAACCTCACAGCAGAGGTAGAAATATGCTGAGCCGATGAGGCAGCATACTGAGCAGGGTGGCGGATATGCTGACGCCAACGTAATTCCTCGTACCCGAGGTAGAGGAAGAGGCCGTGGAGGAGTTATCACATGTTTCACGTGTGGAAAAGACGGACACAAAGTCGTGGACTGTCCAGAAAGGAAGATGGACAGAGGAAAATCCCACGTCGCTGAGGCGCAGAGGCATGACGTTGAGGGTGAAGACACTGGAAGTGGGAAGTCGCTGACAGTGCACAAGGCTCTCTTGAAACCTGAGAGAGAGGTGGACAACTCAGCGCAAAGGTGCCGACTGTTCCGAACGACTTGCAAGACCAAGGGCTGGAAATGCAAGGTCATAGTGGATAGTGGAAGCACTGATAATATCGTTTCGACCGAGATGGTGGAGAAGCTGGAGCTGAAAACGAACAAACACCCGAGTCCATATAAAGTGACATGGCTGCAGAAAGGACACCAGGTATGTGTTACGAAGCAGTGCTTGGTCAATTTTAAAATGGGTGAATATAGGGATGAAATTCTGTGTGATGTCATTCCCATGGATGTCTGTCATGTTTTATTGGGTAGACCATGGCAGTATGATAGGAATGTTGTTCATAATGGGAGAATGAACACATACACCTTGGAGAAGGATGGGAGATCACATACCTTACATCCGGTAAAGGATAAGGAAGCGAAACCGGAAGTGAGCAGTACCATACTTCTCATGAGTGGGAAGGAACTCCTCACAGAGCTGGAGAAGGATGAGGATCCACAATTCTTTGTTGTCAGGAAGCCGAGAATTGTCCTGACAAGCACAAGAGTGGACGACTTTCCGGAAGAAATTCAGGAACTACTTGGAGAGTTCGCTGATATCATCGTGGATGAACTACCTGGTTCGTTGCCACCAATGAGGAGTGTGAGTCACCACATTGACCTCATACCCGGAGCAATTTTACCGAATAAGGTAGCATACAGGTTGACACCTCAGGAGAACGAGGAGGTCAAAAGGCAGGTACAAGATCTGCAGGATAAAGGACTGGTTAGAGAAAGTCTTAGTCCATGTGTTGTTCCAATGGTACTGAGTCCGAGGAAGGATGGGGGCTGGAGGATGTGTACAGACTCCAGAGCGATAAATAAGATTACCATCAGATACAGGTTTCCACTACCGAGAATGGATGATCTGATGGATTGCCTGAGTGGGGAAAATTACTTTTCTAAAATAGATCTCAAGAGCGGATATCATCAGATCCGGATGAGAGAGGGAGATGAGTGGAAGACAACATTCAAAACAAACGAGGGTTTGTACGAATGGCTGGTCATGTCGTTTGGTTTGACAAACGCGCCAAGTACTTTTATGAGGCTGATGAATGAAGTCCTGCGAGAATTCATTGGCAAATTTGTAGTCGTATACTTGGACGACATACTAATATTCAGCAAGACCAGGGCTGAACACCTGAGGCATTTGGCCATTGTAATGAGAAGATTACAGTAGGAGAAGCTGCTGATGAATTTGAAGAAGTGTTCCTTCATGCAGACAGAGCTCATTTATTTGGGTTTTGTAATTTCGGCAAATGAATTGAAGATGGATCCTGAGAAGGTTGAAGTGATCAGGAAGTGGCCATCGCCGAGAAATGTTTTTGAGGTAAGGAGTTTTCATGGACTCGCTAGTTTCTACAGAAAGTTCATTCGAAATTTCAGTGGAATTAGTGCCGCAATGATGGATACTGTGAAGAAGCGACATAAGGTTTTCCATTGGACAGCAGAGGCTGAAAGGAGCTTCAATTTGTTGAAGCGAAAGATTACTGAGCAACCAATTCTGGTGCTGCCGGATTTTCAGAAAACCTTCCAGGTGAAGTGTGATGCTAGTGGATATGCTGTTGGAGGGGTTTTGAGTCAGGATGACAGGCCTGTAGCATACTATAGAGAGAAGCTGGACGATGCGAAGCTGAAGTACTCCACGTACGATAAAGAGTTCTATGCCATCATTCAGGCCTTAAAGAAGTGGAGGCATTATCTCATACCCAAGGAATTTGTCCTGTACAGCGACAACCATGCATTGCAGTTCGTGAGCCAGCAAGAGAAGATGAATCAGAAGCATGCGAAGTGGGTAGAGTACATGCAGAATTTCACATTTGTGATAAAGCACATTTTGGGGACTGCGAACAAGGTGGCAGATGCCTTGAGAAGAAAGTGTTTATTGCTGCAGGAATTTAGAGTCAAGACTTTTGTTTTGAGAATCTGAAAGATATGTATGTAGGTGACACAGACTTTGGTGAGGCATACGAGGCAGCTGAGAACCCAATTCTCAGGGATAGGAGTCTTTGGATTGACTACCTGATTCAGGATGGATTGATGTTCAAAGGCAATCAATTGTGCATTCCAGATTGCTCCATGAGAGAGAATTTGGTGAAGGAAAAACACAGTGGGGGTTTAGCAGGTCATTTTGGACATGACAAGACCTTCGCAAAGCTGAGTGAATATTATTATTGGCCTGGCATGCGCGCTGAGGTTAAAATATTTGTTGATAGATGCCGGATATGTCAACATGCAAAAGGCTGAAAGCAGAACACAGGGTTCTATCATCCATTGCCCATACCCGAGAGGCCATGGGAAGCCATTTGCATGGACTTTGTGTTGGGTTTACAGAGAACACAGCGAGGGGTTGATTCCATCTTTGTGGTGGTGGACAGGTTTTCGAAGATGGCACATTTCATTCCGTGTCATAAGACCAGTGATGCAACCCACATCGCCAATTTATTTTTCAAAGAGATTGTGCGATTGCATGGATTGCCCAGGAGCATAGTCTTGGATCGGGATACCAAATTCGTAGGTCATTTTTGGAGGACGCTATGGAAGAAGCTAGGGACTGACTTGGCATTCAGTTCTGCTTACCATTCGCAGACAGATGGGCAGACCGAAGTAGTCAACAAAAGCTTGGGGGATCTGTTGAGAAGTTTGGTGACTGAGCATCACAGCAGTTGGGATCAGATCCTACCACAGGCGGAGTTTGCGTACAACGATTCTGTGAATTGGAGTACAGGTAAAAGCCCATTTCAAATTTTGTATGGGACACAGCCGCGAGGAGTATCTGAACTCAGGGAGCCAGAGCAGGCTGAAACTAGCAGTGCGAGAGCTGAGGAATTCGCTGAAGCAATGCAAGAACTTCACGCAGAAGTGAAGCAAAGACTGATGAAGGCGAACCAGGAGTATAAGCGCAGAGCCGATCAGAGGAAAAGAAAACTTTAGTTTGAAGTTGGGGACATGGTTCTAGCGCACCGGAGGAAGGAAAGGTTCCCAAGGGGAACGTATAACAAGCTCAATATGAAAAAGATTGGGCCATGCAGAATTCTGAAGAAGTTTGGGGAGAATGCATATGAGCTTGAGTTTCCAGAGGGCGTCGGGATATCTACGATTTTCAATATTTCGGACTTATACCCATACAGGACTGATACAGTAGACACTGGAACCGAGGAACCAATGGTCCAGTGGCAGAAGCAATTTCTAGTTGCAAAGAAACCGCAGATGGAGTGTATACTGGATAAACGAGTTGGAAAGAAGACTAGGAGGAAACAATATTTTGAGTACCTGGTGAAATGGAAGAATCACCCAGTGGAGGATGCTAGCTGGGAAACAGAAGCAGTGATTCAAAAGCATGGGCAGACTGCGTAGGATCTCATGGACAGGAGCCCATGAAATCTTTTGAGCCGAGGAGTATGATGCAAGAGCATCTACGACTTCATCAAGCGAGCCAGCGTGGAGGGAGGAGAAGAACAGCTGGACAGTACCAGCGCATACATTTTTTGAATCGCGTTGAAGATTGTTGCACTGCTGTTTATCTAAAGGCATTCAAAGCTGAGCGCACTTGTATTGTATTATAGATAGGAAGGCATTTAATAGTTTTAATGATGGTAGATAGGGTTAGTTGTAGATTAGACAGTTTCACTTCCAGGAGGGAAAACAAATATAGGCACCCTCCTTGTATAATTTTTATTATTATTCAGCATTAGCATAGAGAAGCAGGAGAATAGAAACTCAGAGAACGGGTGAAGAACTCCCATGTAAAGATATTGAATTAATAGTAAATATTTGATTCAATTTCATGGCTGTGATTATTCTCTGTGTGTTGTTGATATTATGCTGTTGCATATTTGCTTCTTATTTTGCCTGTTGTCTATATGATGCATACGTGATTGCATGGTAGGTTTGAAATCTGAGGGATTGAGAGATTGAGTTTAAATCGTTTCTCTGTCTAAGATGGGAGATTCCTGCATAGAGTGCAGTGGAGTACCTCCGCATAGAGTGCGTTGAGGAGGCTGGACAGTTAAACCCTCATCTTTGGTTGCTCAGAAGTTGTGTTGAGATAGGAGAACCGTGCAGGTGAATTGCAGGTTGAGTGAAGTCTCAGAGTTAATCTTGGGAAGGGAAGAACCGGAGAGCCGTGGTTAAATTCCATGGGCTTGTTTATTTTCTGTGTGTTGTTGGCATTATGCCTTTGCATATTTGCTTCTTGTTATGTACTTCTTTCATATGCTGCGTATGTGATCTTATGGAAGAATTGAACCCGGAGTGATTCCGAGTGATAAGTGGGTGAAAGCTCAGGAGGGAGAGCCCCTAGCTGGTGCTGGGGAACAGACACAGGTGAAGCCCGAACGAGAGAAGTTTCGAAGAAAAGGACTCTTCAAGAGGAAGAGAATCGACGACTTGAACTCTTGAGAAAGAGTTAACCTCCAAGCTCAAGTGGAACTCATTTTCCATCGCATTTCGGCATATCGGGGTTGGCGAGTGTAAGAGTTGCATGCACGCTAAAATCGCGAATAGCGATTTCCCGATTTTGTGGGAGCCGTCGATCGTTGGGAGGACAGGTGGCACGAACCCGGTGAATCGGGGTTTCGGCGTTCGGGGTTTCCAACAGCAGGGAACTTTGTGTTGAGGATTCGTGACCCGCGAGATCCCGAAGTGGCATGGCAGAGTGGGCCCCGAAAGATAGGATAGTCCAGGGGAGGTTGATCGAGAATCGGCACTTCGGGGCTCGGGGTTTTGAAAAGCAGGCTGTTGACATTGCGAGTGGCGATATCCCGATCCGTTGACCGTTGAACATCGGCATTCGGGGTTCGGAGTTTGGAGTTGCGCGAGGAGTGTGCATAGGGTTTGTGATACCGCGAAACCCGATTTCCTGAAGCAACTACCGGGAGATCAACAGAGAGTTCTGTGGGTGACGAGGAGTCCCGATATGGGATTTGAAGGGTGTTACAACTCTTCGGGCTGTGGGAAAGAAGGTCCTGGCGAGAGCGGCCGTGCCATCGAGGGCAGGTTGCGTCATTTTCTGAGTGAGATCAATGCTCAGATTGGCATATTGGGAGTGGAGGTTGTGCTGTGATTTCATTAATCTAACTGTATGAATAATGTCGGGAACAAAATTACTGAGTTTTTGAAACTCTGTTAATGATTTTTCTTCTTTTTCTGACTTTTCGGAGTTTATTGGTTCAATTTATGTGGAGTTATTTTGTTCTTGAAAACTCCGAAAACCCAAAGTGGCCCCATAGCCTGATCGAATTTTGGGATTTGGCGATTACCGTAGGATGTTGTTCTTGCATCAATCATTACCAAATGCCGAAACCCGATATTGGATGGCCCCCATAACTTTTCATGACTTCATGATTCAGTGTTTTGCATCGGGAGATTGAAACCCCGAAACCTCGAATTCCGAAATCCTGAAATTACAGGACCCACCTTTACCTTTTCATAACTTCGGGAAATGTTTTGTGTGTTTGACATTTGAAACCCCAAAACCTCGAATTCCAAAATCCCAAAAATACGGGTCCCACCTTTACCTTTTCGGAACTTCGGGAAATGTTTTTGTGTTGTTGTTGACATTTGAAACCCTGAAACCCTGAATTTTGAAATCCCGAAAATACGGGTCCCACCTTTACCCTTTCGGAACTTCGGGAAATGTTTTGTGTTGTTGTTGACATTTGAAAACCCAAAACCCCGATTTTCGAAATCCCGAAAATACGAGTCCCACCTTTACCTTTTCGAAACTTCGAGAAATGTTTTTGTGTTGTTGTTGACATTTGAAACCCCAAAACCCCAAATTCTGAAATCCTGAAAATACGGGTCCCACCTTTACCCTTTTGGAACTTCGGGGAATGTTTTGTGTTGTTGCTGACATTTGAAAACTAAAACCCCGAATTCCGAAATCCCGAAATTACAGGTCCCACCTTTATCTTTTTGAAACTTCGGGAAATGTTTTGTGTTGTTGTTTGACATTTGAAACCCCAAAACCCCAAATTCCGAAATCCCAAAATATGGATCTCACCTTACCCTTTCAGAATTTTGGGAATTGTTCTGTATTGATGATCGACTGTTGTACTCCCAAAATCCTGAAGTGCTAGTCACTTCTTGCAATTTCGGGAGTGGTTGTGTGTTTATATTTGACTATTGAACTCGCGAAATCCCGACATACTGGTCAGTTTTCACGACTTTGAGAGTTGTTGTGTGTTGATTTTGAGAATCTTCCTCTCAATTAGAAGTATGGAAGTAGCAGACCTAGTTAAATCCATGTTGGTGTTATAGACATCGTCAAATAAGGAAAATATAGGTAATTTGTACAAGATTTTAAATAACAGTGAAGGGAGGAGTATACATTATTGTACCATCGAGTAGGAAGTTTAAGTTGCATAGTAAAGACAATCAATGACAGTAAGGTCTCTAACAAAAATTTCAGACTCAAGCTTTATAATAGAAAGCCTACTTGCTTGAGACCTCAAAACTTTTCAAGGATAAATGTACAAATAATTTTTTTTTTTAATGATGATTTTTGAGGTACATTACAAACTGAGTCTAGTGTATCTCATCCAGCATGAAAAAGGGTTGGCACTAAGATAGGAGTGCACATGATCATGTACTGATGCATCACAGGGAGTGGATGTCGTGGGGACATGTTGTAGAAATTGAGAGATACCCATAGAACTTGGTTGCATGGGGTGAATTAATGTTTCACTATGGATATATGAGGATGTGTAGATTCACATGTTCAATAGTCAATGGATGTGAGCTCATGTGGTATCATTCTTGGACTCTATGTCTAGAAATAATACCTTCCTAGCTAAGAGGGAGTGGTAATTGTTTTTGTGTAACTACTGAAGATATTCTTGTATATTTGTTTTGTTCAAACATTTAAAAGGTTATTATAATTATATTGTACAAGTATTCTCAACATAAATTATTATATTATTGGCATTTTACTTATAATTGTAAAAGTCCCCATTGTGGTTAGTCAACCTTGTTTTATGGGTTAGTTAGGTCAAGATTCATGTATCTTCAAGATACATTGTTGTGTATAAATACATGATATGTTCCTCTCATTTGGACACACACTCACACACTTCTCTTGTGCATCTTGGAGCCCATAAGAAGTTCTAGGGCACAAGTCTTGGAGACTAGTTCTTTTGGTGTTTTTGGTCTTGGTCTTTCTTGGAGAGCTATAGCGCATCATTGTACTGGTTGAAGGAATATATATTGAGGATTTTGGTTGCTGGGTTTTCTCCCCCTAAGAGGGTTTCCTAGGATAATATTTATGTTCTATTATATCTTTGATTGTATATCTTTCAGGGATCCTACTATAGTTGTTATTGGATTAAGTAATTGTAATTGTGTAACAATAAAATTTCAAAATTCTAACACCACCCACCTATCAACATTCTAGAGGAGGAACCTTCTAAGAAGTCCTCTTACATTTATTATATCTTACTACCAAAATGGGGCTTATTTAATACTATAGTGGACTTAGTCCACCTTACATTTAATGGCCTCCACTATTATCACTATGGGCCCTCTAGACCCCCACTACTACCTCTCTAGATACCTAACATTCCATCTCCCTTATGAAATCATTATCCTCAATGCTTGTTATGAGGGTGTACAACCATTTACCAGGGTCCCATGGATAAGTGTCGACCATAGTGCTGCAATAGACTAGAGAACCATGGTCCCATATAGAAATGAAAGCCACCATGCTGAAGTAGTCCAACCTCCATTGTAAACCAAGGTCCCATGTCCAAGTTCTCACGAGAACTCAATGCAGAAGACATCAGAACCCAGTAACTAACTAAAAGTTATGATTTAAAGACTGGCACTTTTCATGTGGATCCAAATAAGAATATCCATCCACATAGTGGGAAAGGGTCGTAGCAGAATATGGAAGGAATGATACCATTGTAGAATATATAGGATGGACACTGGTAATAATCATTGGATCCCTGTTTTTCACATTGATATTCTCTACAGAAGGTGGAGTAGAGTCATCAAATAAAATATGAAAATAGTTATCATTCCAAAATGACAATTGTCCATATACCAATCATCAAAATCGACCTCGAAAGTATACCAAGCATATCTTTATTGATTATATTCGTCCATAATATGCCTTGAAATTTTGGACTCTTGAATATGTTGTAGTTCAACTTTGAGCTCTTGAATACGTTTCTCTTGAATATGTTGCATTTCAATTTTGAACTCTTGAATTGTTGTCTTGATGGCTGCCATGATTTGAGAGAAAATAGCTATCGTAAACACCACATATAATATACCAAAAGAAATATATTAAAATGATCTATCCAATGGCATTGATTTTGTATAAATATGAGGAGCCTATGAAAAGTTACGAACTCTACAGTCCCATTGCCATCACGAAAAACCCCTCAAAATAACTGATTTTAAATTAGTGATATCTTCACTTCTAGAGCTTTGATTTGGACGATTTGTTTTTTGAAATTGGGTGAAATTGTGAGAGGACTTCAGATTTGCAATTCTTTTTTGGAAAATTAAGCCCCTTCTACTATATAAATCAGAAAAATCATGTGGTCGTCCATGGAAAAAAAAAACTTGAAAATAACATATTTTAAAACTTCAATAACTTTACTTCCTAGACTCCGTTGCAAACACTTTGTTTTTTAAAATGCGTGTTTTTATGAGAGGAATTCAGTTCTACAACTAGGTTCTGCAAATTGTGCACAGAAATGCACATAAATCATCCATAATGTCATGACCCTCTTTGGCTTCTCTGAAAAAAATTTCAAAAATAGAAAAACAAAATCACACAATTCTTGCCAAGGAAAGTGCTCTGATACCAATTGTTAAGTACCCGAGTAGATATACAAATATAACCACTAAAAATACCAAATATATAATATATTCACAAATAAATATAGGAGAAACCACACTTTATTATAGAAAACCCTTGAGGTAGGGCAATACCATACAATGGATCCAATTATGGAAGGGATCCGCTCCTATTCACTTTTTTCTTTGAGGGGGCATCCTCCTATTGAGATACCACTCACAACAAAATGCTTTTCTTTTCTTGTCTCGTTGCATTGCTTGAACCCTTTTAGATAGTTCTACCACCCTCCTATGAACATTCTAGAGGAAGAACCTTCTAGAAGTGGAACCTTCTAAGAAGTCCTCTTACATTTATTATATCTAACTACCATAATGGGACTTATTTAATACTATAGTGGACCTATTCCACCTTACATTGAATGGCCTCCACTATTATCACTATGGGCCCTATGCCACACCCCCCCCCCCCTCACTACTAGCTACCTAACATATAGGTAGAAAGGTAGTGGGGGTGGGGGGTAGAGAGGCCATAGTGATAATAGTGTAGGCCATTCAATGTAATGTCGACTAGGCCCACTATAGTATTAATCAAGTCCCACTATGGTAGTTAGATATAATAAATATAAGAAGACTTCTTAGAAGGTTCCACTTCTATAAGGTTCCTCCTCTAGAATGTTCATAGGTGGGTGGTAGCACTATATAAAGGGGTTCAAGCAATGTAATGAGAAAAATTGAGAAGTATTTATTTGGAGCTAAAGTTCATTAGGAGGTTTCCCCCTCAAAGAGGCAAGTGAATTGGAGAGGATCTCTTTCATAATAGGATCCAGTGTATGGTGTTTCCCTACCTCAAGGGTTTTATTACAATAAAAGTGTGGTTCTTCTATATTGTTATCTGATTATTTGTGGTGTTTATGTATGTAAGTACTCAAGTTCTTAACAATTGGTATAAGAGAACTTTCCTTGACAGGAATTGTGGGCAATTTTTTTCTATTTTTGCAGTTTATTTTTTTGGAGAAGAAAAAGAGGGCCATGACATTCCAGACAATTTATGTATATTTATGTTAAAATTTTGGAGAAATAGGTTTCATATATGAGTTCCTTTTATAAAAATACCCAATTAAAAAAATCGTCTAAAACAAAGTCCAGAAAGTAAAGTTATTGAAGTTTTAAAATCTATTATTTTCAGGGTTTTTCCATGGACGTCTGAGTGATTTTTCTAATTTATGTAGCAGCTGGGTATGAATTTTACAAAAAATATTGAATATGTGAGTTCCTTTCACAATTTCACCCAATTTCAAAAAATAAATCTTCCAAATTGGAGCTCTGGAAGTGAAGATATTGTTGATTTAAAATCAACTATTTTGAGGGGTTTTCGT
>ML785609.1:648734-664326 GCA_009831015.1 Picea engelmannii | reverse complement strand
GAGGGTTTCCCAGGATAAATGTTGTGTCTCTTGTGATTGTGTATTTCTCAGTGATCTTGTCTTATGTTGTTGTTATCTATTGAAATGAAAAGAACTATAATAATGGCTTAAACATTAACATGGTATCAGAGCCAAGATGAAGAAGCATCTTTCACAAGAGTGAAAAACGTCACTATTTTTGTACATGCAAATTAGGGATTTTTGATGGTGAAGCTTTTCATCCCTAAAACCATCTAGAAAAGTGCACCCTCCCCCAAGGATTACTTTGGCACTCTCAGTGCACCTTTTCAGTGGCTAGATCTTTCGGAAAGTGAATCCCTAGTTTCACAAAGTACCAGAAGTACCAGAAAACCAATGTATCAGAAGTACTAGAAGTACCATAGTACTAGAGGTACCAAAAAACCAGAAGCACCAGTCTCGAAATCCGCAAATCAAGTTTGGAGGAGAAAAAGTTGGATTTTATTAGATTCAAACACACCAGGATACTCGCCTCAGCCAAGTGGACCTCCTGGCAAGTTCAGAATTTGATTTTGAGCACTTTCATTTTTTGGTCATTTTCCTAGCTCCAGGCAAAAGATGTCTGCAAGCACTAATCTTGTTGACAAGATGGAAGGTGTGGAAAACTTTTGTTCCTAGAAGTATAGGATTAGACTTTTTCTTGAAGAGAATGACCTAGAAAAATTTGTCAAAGGAGAAATTATGGAACCCGACGATGTTGCAGAAAAAGCCAAGCATCAAAAGGACACAATCAGGGCCAAAAATAATCATTACAGATTCAATCAAATACCACCTGATTCCTTATGTGTCATCAAAGAAGACTCTGAAAGAAATGTTTGATGCCTTGACCAGACTGTATGAAGGAAATAACATAAACCGAAAGATGAATCTAAGAACTCAATTGAAGAATACAAGGATGCAGAAAGGAGAAACAATTCAGGAATATTTCTCCAGAATCTCATAATTCAAAGAATAGTTAGAAGCAATTGGAGATACCATAGATGAATATGAACTCATAATGACGGCCCTAAATGGTCTCACAAGACCTTGGGATGAATTCATCCAAATGATATGTGCCAGAACAGAGAAACTGAAGTTTGATAGTCTACGGGAAGAATGCATCCAAGAATAAACAAGAGTAGCTAATTGTGAAGCGCTACTAGCAAGAGATGATGATCAAGCCCTAGATACTCACACCAAAAGAGGAAGGAATAAACCCTACTTACAAAAGGAGACTCATAAAGAGTCTCAACTGCAAAACAAATTCAATAATAGAGAATCTCATCCAAGGAGATTTCAGAAGAAAGGACAACAAAGGGAAAGAGATTACTCATCTGTACAATGCTATTATTGTGACAAGATGGGACACATTGGGAAATTCTGTCTAGCCAGACGAGAAGAATACAAGAGAAAACATAAGAGGCACCATGCCCATGTAGTTGAAGATGAAGAGCCACCTGCAAAGATGATAAGAGAGAAGATCAAAGACCATGTCTTAATCTCGGCCTTCTCAGGATCTGTAACACCTGGAGAGGACACTTGGCTCATTGATAGTGGTGCATCCAAGCACATGATGGGACAAAGAGACATTCTCTCTTGTATCTCAGAAAATAAGTTTTCTCAGAAAGTGACACTCGAAGATGATTACCAATATCCCATCTAGGGAGTAGGAGAATTAAACCACAAACTGAATTTAGGGAATTCACTCAAAATAAAGGACGTACTATATGTGCCAGGTTTGACAAAGAACCTGCTCTGCATTTCATCTTTAGAAAATAAAGGCTTTAGAGTTTCCTTTATAGATGGAGAAGTTATTATGTGGGCTAAAGGAGAAACCTTAAATGAAGAAATCATCATTGAAAGTGAAGAAAATGGCTTGTCTAAACTAAAGGGTCACTCAAAGGCTGCCATGACCCACGCCATTGAAAAATCATGTGAACTTTGGCATAGAATATTATCTCACATCAACTACAAGGCACTACCATACATATGCAAAGTGGTCACAGGTTTACCAGAACTCAAGGTTGACCATGAAGACATATGCAATGGATGTGCACAAGGGAAGAACATCAAGAACCATTTTCTGAAGAGAGACAACAAAGCAGAAGGAGTCCTAGAGCTCATTCATTCAGATGTATGTGGCCCAATTCCATCGTCCTCCATTAGTGGGTATGTATATTATGTATCATTTATTGATGATTACTATTGTAAGACATGGGTATATTTTTTGAAATCTAAAGATGAAGTGTTCAGCAAGTTCAAGGAATTCAAAGCCTTGATAGAGAATCTTTCTGAAAGAAAGATTAAGATACTCAAGTCAGATAATGGAGGAGAATATACCTCAAAAGAGTTTGTGAACTTCTGCAAAGATGTTGGGATCAAGAGGGAACTCACTACTCCCTATAATCCCCAACAAAACGGTGTAGTTGAATGAAATAACATAACGATAATGGAAGTTGTGAAGACCATGATCCATGATCAAGATCTTCCTATGTGCTTATGGGCATAATTAACAATGGCAGTTGTATATGTGAAAAAACAATTGTCCCATAGTGCACTTGGGCTCAAGACCCCGAAAGAGATGTTCACTGGAAAGAATCCAGAGGTAAGCCATCTCAAAATATTTGGCTGCCCAATATTTATTCATATACCGAAAGAGAAGAGAAACAAGATGGAACCTTAAGGAAAGAAGGGAATATTTGTGGGATACTGTGAGGTCTCCAAGGCCTTCAGAATCTATATACTAGGTCACCATCACATTGAGATCAGTAGGGATGTGACCTTTGGTGAAGATGCAGTGCTCAAGAAATCAATAAGATGCTAGCTTGAAGAAGTATATGAAGAGGAACCCGTAATCCCCATAACTACAATGAGAGAGGTTCCCAGAGCCGAAGAACTGGTGAGGGAAGTTGTAACTTCCCTTGATGAGGAAATTCTAGAATACCATGATATATTAGAAGTTCAAGAAACTCCTCAGATGAAAATCCTCCATAAAAGAAAGCCATCTTGGGCTAGAGATCTTATTCAAAATGGAGAGAAGTATGGTGTTCCCGAAGGAACTACGAGACAGGTGAAAAGACCAAAGGCATTCTCCAGTTATACGTCTTTGATGTGTGATATTCTATAGGAGGAGCCTACCTGCTTTGAAGAAGCCATTCAGAGGAAAGAATGGACAGATGCCATGATAGAGGAATACCAATCCATAATGAAAAAAAAAGTATGGGAAATACTTCCCAGACTGAAGAGTAAAGATGTGGTATCCTCCAAATGGATCTTCAAAATAAAACATGCTGTTGATGGAAGTATTGAAAAGTATAACACAAGATTTGTCGCTCGTTGTTTTTCTCAAAAGGAAGGCATTGACTATAAAGAGACATTCTCTCCTATAGCCAGATACACTTTGATTAGAACCATCATAGCTCTTGCAGCTAAGATGAAGTGGAAGTTACACTAGATGGACGTGAAGACAGATTTCCTAAATGGTGTCATCGAAGAGGAAGTGTATATAGAGAAACCTCAAGGATTTGAGGTTGAAGAAAAAAATTCTCATGTCTGCAGGTTGAAGAAAGCATTATATGGATTAAAGCAAGCCCCTAGAGCTTGGTATGTCTATATAGACAATTTTCTGACGAGCTTAGGCAAGCAGATTCTAATCTCTACTTCAAGGTCATGAATGATGAGCTAGTAATACTATTACTGTATGTGGATGACTTATTCTTAATCGAAGAAGAAAATCTCATCATTGAATGCAAGAAGAGACTTGCCTCATAATTTGAAATGAAATACCTTGTCCTAATGCACTATTTCTTAGGTCTTGAGGTATGGTAGAGTCTAGAGAGAATCTTCCTTAACCAAGGAAAATATGCAGTCGAAATCCTGAAGAGATTCAACATGTTGGAATGCAAGTCCATGAATATACCCATGGAAGTGAAGCTGAAGTTGTTGGTCGACACTTCGTCAGAATTGATTGATGCCATGATGTACAGATAGATTATTGGATCGTTGATGTACCTGACGAACACTAGACCAAATATTTGTTTTGCCGTGAACACCTTGAGTCAGTTTCTGGTAGAACCTAAACATGTTCACCTAGTGGCTGCAAAACATGTGATGAGGTACCTTAAGGGTACAATAGATTGTGGTCTCAACTATGACGGAGATCATGATTTTACATTGAGTGGATATACTGATGTAGATTGGGCAGGAAGTGTTTATGACAGGAAAAACACTTCAAGATGTTGTTTCAGTTTGGGATCAACCATGATCTCATGGCAGAGTAGGAAGCAGTCCAACATTGCTCTTAGCACAGTGGAAGCAGAATACATTGTTGCATGTTCTACCAGCTGCGAAGCTATATGGTTTCAAAAGTTATTGATCGGTCTATTTGACCTAGAGATGGAAGCAAACACGATCCTATGTGACAACTAGAGCTGCATAAAGATGACAGAGAATCCCGTATTCCATGACAGGTCGAATCACATAGAGATCCGATATCATTACATCCATGACATGGTGCAAAGAGGAGCCTTAAAGCTCCAGTACGTTAGCACATATGAACAGGTTGTTAATGTGTTGACCAAGCCTCTCTCTCATGTAAAGTTTGAGCACTTTCTAGATAATCTTGGTATAGTTTGAAAGGACCTTCCTTGAAAGGGGGAGTAGTTACTGTGATAAGACATCTCTTGCTTCCAGCTTTATTGTTGTAACCTAAAGCAAGATGACGTGATGAGACTAGAACTGTGCTTCCGTCTTGACAGTTGTGACATAAATCCGGTCTATTATCTTGCTTCCAACCTGATGGTTGTGACATAAAGAAAGACAATGTGATGAGACTAATACTGTTCTTTTGGCTTGACGGCTCTGACGTAAAGCCAGTCTAGTATCTTTCTTCCAGCTTAAGTGTTTGACGTAAAGAAAGACGTTGAGATGAGACTAGTACTGTGCTTCCAGCTTGAGAAGCTGTGACATAAAGCCAGTCTAGTATCTTGCTTCCAGCTTGATTGCTGTGACGTAAAGAAAGATGAGTACTGATCTTGCAGCTTGACAGTTGTGATGTAAAGCCAGTCCTGTATTATGATGAGTCAACCTTGTGCTGTGATGATGATGATGTATCAGTTTTATACTAGTACATATTGATGCAGATGATGATTGCATTCCTTTGAGAATGGCAATGCTGTCGATGAAGAAAACTTCCGATGTTTTATAGATACACCAGTTAGTGTTCCAAGATGATATTGATGATGTTTTCCTCTCACCCACTTGATGTTGTTGATGATGTTGTCCTCTCTCTCTCGCTTGATGCTGTTGAAAAATACCCTTCTTGTTAAGGAGGAGTGTTGAAATAATGTAACTGCAAAGTGTATTATTATTATTATTTGATATATTATTCATTGGATCAATCCCCATTGTGGATTTATCATTTAGGCTATTGTAAAAGGTCCAAATCCCCTTTTGTAGATTGGTAATAATGTAATTCTAATAGGAAAAAGAAGAAGTCGGCCCCATATTATATTTAAGAGGCACCGGAATATAATAAAGGTGGTTATAACCACCCAGTTTGAGAAGTTGGCCCTGCTAGTGAAGAGACACTTCACACGTGCTAGATTTTTATAAATAAGGAGGCTAGCGCCTCACTTAGACACACACCTCACTTGCTCATTGAGAGACAAGTTTTAGAATTGCAGTTGGAGAAGAGAGAGAAAGAGTGGTGCATCTTTGGGAGAGGATCTTCTGTATTAGCTTGAGTTATCTCTTGGCATTGTATTGGCTATCTATAATAAGGAAGTTTTGCTGGGTTTTCTTCCCCTAGAGGGTTTCCCAGGATAAATGTTGTGTCTCTTGTGATTGTGTATTTCTTAGTGATCTTGTCTTATGTTGTTTTTATCTATTGAAATGCAAAGAACTATAATAATGGCTTAAATATTAACATATGGCATGTGTTGTAGCAATGCCTACATTATCCCCAGTTGAATGGAGTGCTTCTCAAGGAAGTCCTTGTGACATATGGTATTTAGATCGAGGATGTAGCAACCACATGACATGAAACACATAATTGTTTTCTAGTTTGGATGAGTTATTCCAAACCAAGGTTACACTTGGAACAAATATCCAAGTCATTGTCTTAGGCAGAGGTAGTATAAACATTTTAACTAGGCAAGGAGAATAGAAAGTTATGTCTAATGTATATTATGTTTCTGGTCTGAAACATAATATGATAAGCATAGGACAACTATTACAAAAAGGATACATAATATACATGGAAGATAATCACTGTGTGATTACGGATAGATGTCCAAGCAATCAACTTATTGCAAAAAACTAGATGAAAAGCAATAGGATGTTCCCATTGACATTGAGGCCAACCAAGAAGAAAAATACAATGCAATCTATTGGTAAAGAAAAACATGTGCAGTTAGACACTTCATTTACAACAGAAAGTGCACGTAGTTCCAATGAAGAAAATAGTACATGCAGTATCGAGAAAGGAGAAAATGGCACACAAAGGCAGGCAACAATCCAATCTAAAGTACATGATGATTCCTGGTTATGGAATTTCATATTTGAACATTTGAACTTTGGAGGTCTAAAGCTGCTATAGACGAAGGATATGGTAAAAGGTTTTCCATTGATTGAAAAACCAGAAAGGGTACAGTAAAAGGTTTTCCATTGATTGAAAAAATAGAAAGGATATGTCAAGGATGAATATTTGGAAAGCAACACAGAGAATCATTTCCAATTGGCAAGCCTTACAGAGAAAAATCTCCACTAGAAATAATACATTCAGACATTTGTGGACCAATCCAACATTCTACATCCCCAGATCCAGCATCAGCTTGTATTTTACCAAGAAAGACATGAATTCTGCGTAACATCTATAATGAAGACACAACAAATTCCTTTTCAGATTTTGTTTTGTTTTCACAAATTGATGATCCATTAAATTTTGAAGAAGCAGTTAAAGATCATGTATGGGCACAAGCCATGGATGAATAAATCAGATGCATAGATACTAATCATACATATAAATTGGTAGATGTACCTAAAGATAAGGATGTAATAAGTGTCAAATGGATTTATAAAACCAAGCAAGATGCACAAGGAAATGTGCAAAAGAACAAGGAAATGTTAGTTGCAAGAGGTTTTACACAACAACCTGGAATTGATTTCGATGAAACATTTGCACCAATTGTGTGCATGGACACAGTAAGAACTATGCTAGCCATTGTCGTGCAATACAAGTGGCCATTTTATCAGATGAATGTAAAGTCAACATTTTTAAATGGAAACTTAGAAGAAGAAGTATATGTGGAACAACCACAAAGTTATGAGGTTCCAAGACAAAAAGATAATATGTACAGATTGAAGAAAGCACTGTATGGATTAAAGCAAGATCCTAGAGCTTGGTACAGTCACATAGATTCCTATCTCACATAGAATGGATTTCAGAGAAGTGAAAGTGACCCAACACTGTAAATCAAAGAAAATCATCAAAGTAACATGTTAATTGTTTTTTATATGTGGATGATTTGATATTTATAGGCCATTTTGGCATAGAAGAATTCAAGTCATGAAGGATGAATTTGAAATGACTAATTTAGGGCCTATGAGATATTTTTTGGGAATTGAAGTTCACCAGTCCAAAACTGGTATATTTATCTCACAATCTAAGTATGCACATGAAATATTGAAAATATTCAATATGATAAATTCAAAAGCAACCCCAACACCTGTCATAACATGATTAAAGTTAAGCAAGGAAGATAAAGGGTCCAAGGTGGATCCCACATTGTTTAAAAGAATGGTAGGGAGTCATATGTATCTGACAGCGACAAGACCTGATATTATGTATGGAGTGAGACTAATTCCAAGGTTCATGGAAACTCCAAAAGAATCACAATAGAAGGAAGGAAAGAGAATATTGATATATGTGAATGGAAAAAAATATTTTGGCATTAGATATTCCACTTCGAAAGATTTCAGACTCATTGGATACATTGACAGTGATTGTGGAGGCAACATAGTTGAAAGGAAAAGTACCTTTGGGTACACATTTAATTTTGGAACATGTATGGTATCATGGGCATCAAGAAAAAAACCCATAGTGACTCTTTCTTCAGCAGAAGCAGAGTACATCCCAGCTACAAGCGCATCTTGTCAAGCAGTTTGGATGAGAAGAATGTTAAAAGGTTTGTTTCAGGAACAACAGGAACCAACAACAGTATTATGTGACAACAATTTAGCCATCATGTTATCAAAGAATCATGTGTTTCATAAGATAACTAAGCACATTGATACAAGGTATCATTTCATCAGAGAATCAATGAATAAGAAAGATATATGTTTAGAGTTTTGCATGTCAAAAGAACAAGTCACAGATATTTTCACAAAGGATTTAACAAGAGATGTATTTCATCATCTGCACAATATTCTGGGAGTCTGTGCAGTAACAGATGAGTGACAGTAAAATTGTACGCTCAATTTTTTATGTAATTTTCTTTTGTAATCCCACCTACTTATAATTAAGGGGGAGTGTTGGAAATAGTAATTACAAGTCGGTGAGATCTTTACATCTCCACCAATTTGTCTATCAGTCAATTTTTCAATAGTTTTTTCAGTCATCCGAATTATCAGTCAGTCAGTTTGACAGTATGCAAGTGCAAAGTCACACGTTTACTCAAACTCGATTTAAGTCAGTCGGCAAGCAGGAGAGTTATAAATAGACTCGATCTTTATCTTTCTCGATTCCAATTAAGTAGTCGAAGAATCATTTGTATTAATGGTTGTCTTTAATGTTGAATTAGTTTTATGTCTACAGGAAGTCTCAGTCGGAGTCCATATAAGTCCGAGTCTTTAGTTGGTTGGAGGATGATGCAAAGGAGATGCAGAAAAGAGAGGCAGAGAGAACAATCGAGAGGAGCAGCAATGACTGAGGAGTTGAAGAAATATGAGAGCACAAGCTTTGTGTCTGTAAAGTCAGAAGAAGAAGTTTTTTGAGCCGAGGCTTATCACAGTATTGTATTCTGTAACCGTGCGCAGCGCACTGAAGTTATTAATATCAAGTATTTTGTGTGTTGTCAAAATTCATGTATATTTCTAAGTTTATATGCTAATCATAGCATTGTGTTAGTCTTTATTCATATAGCTAAGTATTTACAACGCGTAGTAAATCGTGCACTCTGTGAACTACGTGATAAATCCTAAGTGTTCAACGACTAAGCTTGTGACGCACAATATTTTTCCATCACTCACTTTCCCTGCGCGCCTCTGTCCTTGACCCGAGACTTGCTATAGTGCATACCATAGCTCTATATCTCTACGAATACCCTATAACTTTGTTCCCAAACAATGGGATGTATGAACGCAACCTTTGCGGCCTGAACTAATTGTACGCACCAAAATAACCTTGAATCTAAATAGGGATAAAATCATTTTTAAGATGTGCTTCAAATTCATGGTTGAATAATAGTTATTTTCCTAATTTTAAAAATCTTCCTGTAAATTTGCTCACCTTCAATTGGAGTAAATTCCGAAATAACATGTCGAAAATTTCCAGATCGATCACAAGAATAATTTCTGATCTAGAACTCTTTCTCAAGGTTAGTTAACTTATCCACAATTAACCAGTTTCGATCCATATTGTTCACCGTGCTTCCTACACTTACCATTTTGGCATTCAAACACGCGTCAGTTGATTAATTTAGTGTTAAATCCAACCAACATCTCATCAAATGTGATCATTAATTTAATTTTTTGTGATGTTAATTGTTATTGTGTTGGAGTCATATCTCCAGAATAGGTAGCCAGATCCATATGTAATTCTTTGGTGAAAAATCTAATAGTTAACTTGTGGTTCACTTAAATATTTGATTATTTTTAAACCATCAAGAATGGGATGGTTGTTGGGACTAATACAGCAGGAAGATTCACCAGATCAGGTGGCTGATGTGGTGTCTAAGGCAATGGCCTTGTGTTGTGGCCCATGTGCAACATCCCCTATAGTCTGCACTTTTATCTTCTGGCCAAGCCTCATTGTTCAAGTCAGAGGTTCAATTTGACAAGTGACCATTTTTCTTTTATTTAATCATCAAATACTATTACTTTCAAAATTTACACATGGTTAATGAGGTTTATTTAATTTTTTGTTTTTAAAGGTGTTGGTTAGCTGTTCTAAGAAATGACTTTTTTAGTTGGAAGGTTACTTGGATTTTAAAGAAATAATTACTTAAATTTAGGAACATATAATATATTTATAATGTGTCATGAGTTACAGTGGGTCTTTCAGATTTCTAAATGTTTCCATTTTAGAGAGAATTTCGTTCAAATTGGACAATAAAAATTCTAATGTTTTCAAATCTGTAATTTGGATATTTCAAAATTACTTTGGAATGGATCCATGATTTGGATATTTCAAAATTACTTTGGAATGGATCCATGATTTTTGAATCTACAGTAACTACCAAAATTACAATTAGATTGCTAAAGTTGGAGTGTTTTTATTGATTCATATTACACAGTCTAAACTTATAAAACATGAGAGGGAAGAAAATATTAGGTCATGCTGAAAAATTGAAGGCTGATGAGAGGGAAGAAAAGATTAGGTCATGCTGGAAAATTGAAAGCTGATGACACAGAAGAAAATATTAGGACATGCTCAAAATTGAAGGTTGAGAGGGAAGAAGATGTTAGGATTCATGAATACTACTGCATGCAGTTTCCTAGAGAGGCAAGGCTCATAGATATTAAGTATTAAAATATACTAAATTACAATTCCAGTTTATGTAATTTTATTGAAGTGTACATTGTCGTGTTTTGAAGGTTGAGAGGGAAGAAGATATTAGGATTCAGTAATACCACTGCATGTAATTTCCTAGAGAGGCAAGGCTCATAGATATTTAGTATTAAAATATAATAAATTACAATTCCAGTTTATGTAATTTTATTGAAGTGTACATTGTCATGTTTGAATTCTTGGAAATTGTCATTGCACGAAGATCTTTGAAATTGTCTTTGGTTGATTGAAACCTATGCCCTCAATACTTTATAGGATTTCACAAACTTATTTTTTTCACATATGTATTAATAGAAGTAGACATTTCAACATTTTCCAATATAAACACATCACTTCACATCAACAAAATATTTCAAAATTGACAAAACCATACAATGCATGGCCTACACGATTGTCATGTATTAATTAATTAATTATGTAAGGTCTAGCAATCAATTATACTAGTTTAGTGGTTTATCAACATTCACCTTTTTCCTCTTGTATGTATAAAAGTTGTCAAAGTTTCTTGTAAATGTTGCAAACTATATTTGATATTTTCAATTTGCGAGGTTGGGAAATGTTCGTCAATTGCAATGTTGGGAAATATTCCTCACAATGCAATGTCACGAAATGTTCTGAGATTGTGACGTTGAGAAATGTTCATCACATTGCAACATTGGGAAATATTCGTCACATTGCAACGTTGGGAAATGCTCGTCACATTGCAATGTTGAGAAATGGTCATAACATTGTGCTGGGAAATGGTCATGAAAATGCAAAATTAGTAAATGTTCATGACATTGAAACATTGGGAAATGTTTGTCACAAAGCGACAATGTTAAATGCTCATCACATTGCGTTGTTGGGATATCTTCCCTAGAATGGGACGTTGGGAAATGTTCTTGACATTGCGATGTTAGGAAATGTTTATCACATTGTGATGTTGGTAAATGCTCTTCACATTGTGACGTAGAGAAATGTTCATCTCATTGTGACGTTGAGAAATGTTCATTACATTGCGATGTTAGGAAATGTATGTCACATTGCAATGTCGAGAAAATTTCATCACAATGCAAATTACAATGTTGGGAATTATTCCCGAGAACGTGATTTCATGAAACACTCAACACATTGTAAAATCATCTTTAACATTGTGATGTTGGGAAATGGTAGTCACAATGAAATGTTGGGAAATGTTTGTCACATTGCGACGTTGAAAAATGTTCATCACATTGCAACATCGAGAATATTTCATCAAAAAGAAACGTTGGTAATAAATCATTACAATGCGATCTGAGGAAACACTCGACAAATCGTAGAATCATATTTTACTTTTTTGACATTGGGAAATGGTCGTCACAATGCAATGTGGGGAAATGTTTGTCACATTGCGACGTTGGGAAATGTTTGCCACACTGTGACGTTGAGAAATGTTCATCACATTGTGAAATTGGGAAGCATTCATGACAATGCAACATTAGGAAATGTTCGTGACATTGGGACATTAGGAAAGGCTTGTCACAATGCAACATTGGGAAATGTTCGACACATTGCAATGTTGGAATATGTTCATCAAAATGTGATGTTGGGAAATGTTCATCACATTGTGACGTTGGGAAATGTTTGTGACATTGTGACATTGTGACATTGAGGAATTATCATCACATTGCAAGGTTGAGAGATTGTTTTCACATTTGCAGTGCCGAGAAATGTTCATGACATTGTGATGTGGGGAAGTTTTCATCAAAATGAAACGTTGGGAATTATTCATCATGATGCGAAGTCAAGAAACAATCGACACATTATAGAATCATATTCAAATTTTGTGGCATTGGGAAATGGTTGTCACAATGCAATGTCAGGAAATGTTTGTCACATTGCGACATTGGAATTTTTTTATCACATTGAGACATTGGGACATTTTGACGAAAATATCCCAACAATTTAATGTGATGAAAATTTCCCAATGTCGCATTGCGAGAAACATTTCCCGATGTCGTGATCTCATGAACATTTCCTAATGTCACATTGTCATTAACATTTCCCAACCTCATAATGTGATGGACATTTCTCAATATTGGGAGATGTACGCCACATTATGACAATGAGAAACATTCATCACATTGTGGCGCTAGGAAATTTTAGTCACATTATGATGTTGAGAAATGCTTGTCACATTGTGACGTTGAGAAATGCAATGTTGTTTGATTCTACATTACATCCTTTTATAAATGTGATGCATTTACCAACAACCATGTGGTTATTGATTCTACATTGTGTCATCGTTAGAAATTTGTCATTTTTCATCATAGTGCGACGTTGACAAATTTTCGTAAAAATGCGATGTCGCGAAAATTATTTTACTTTGCAAACAATGAGTTATAATTATTTGTAGGACATTGATAGAAAATCATCTTCAACTTTGAAGGTAATGAATTATAGTTATTGTAAGGACATTGATAGAAAATCATTCAATAATTTATATGCATATTAAATACATTGACATAAAAACATATTCAAATTTTCAAATGATGATTTATACTTTTTCTAATGATAATAAATCAACCATGATAGAAACTATGCCCATTGTGCATCCATATATACAAAATATATTATATTAAGATTGAAACATTGTGCATTTTCTTTTTATATATTAGTTGTAGTTGTGTTCGAGTTCTTTTTATTTTTATTTTTCATCACAATTTTATTCAACAACTATACAAAGAGTGTTTGATTTACTCTATAAGTCCATGACACATGCAAGACAATTTTACATCAACACTACGTTGTACTGTTAAATATGTGGCACTCAAAACCACTTGGGACAGAGATTCCCTGAGAAAACCGCTTGTTCGATGATCTGAGAAAAATACAACAATAATGAACACAACATGAATACACATTAAAAGTAAAATATTGAATAAAACATTTTAAAAAACATAATTTTAAAATGTCCTTCTTAAAATACTTATACAAAATATAAAAACCCCATTATTATTTAGAAAAACTCCAATAATTTAAAAAAAACATTCAATCAATACATAATATGACTACTAGAAACATTACATAAGTAGAAATAAAAGTTCAATACATAATATGACTACTAAAATCGTTACATAAGTAAAAATAAAAGTGATTAATATATCTAGATAATGATAAACTTCAAAAACATTATAAAAAACATTAATTAAGGAAATATTATAAAATAAACATTATACAAAATTAATTAAAAAAACATGAAATAAAGACATTAATTAAAAATAAAAAAACATTAACTATAAAACTACTCATTATAAAAACATAAAAAAATATTATTTTTTTTTATTTAATAAAAAACTATAAAATTAACCATTAAAAAAAAAACATTAAAAAAGTATTAATGTAAAAAAAAAATATATATATATATATATATATATATATATATATATAAAATTGTAATTAATTTATAATCATTTTAATTTCGAACTCAGACGTGGCGTCAAGAGAGTCCACACTTCATATGAAACGTGTGTGGTAATATGATAGTTCACACTTCATATGAAACGTGCCCTCCAATCTGAAACGTGTATGGTAATGGGATAGAGTTAATTATTATTTATGTTTTTAAATGGAACCCCAGGTCAAGCCATATGACACGGTTCACACTTCATAAACTAATGTAGAATGTAAGGTGAGCGGAGTCGTGGGTAGAGGAAGCGAACCGCCATCTTTCTACAACGCACCATCGTTTTGCACCCTGGACACTTGTCATTATAGTTAAATGCAGCCGACATTCCAAGATTGCCCTAATCAAAATCAATTGTTAATTATATAACGTGTCAATATGGTGGCTACTATGTAATTTTTTAATCATATTTTAATTTTTTAATCATATTAACTAAATGTAAAAAATTAAACACATAAACGTATGTTTTTATAACTGAGAGGAAGTTAATTTATCAAAATCTTATTCATTGATTAAAGACGATGACAAAGAATATGCCCACATCTTCCATTGCTGACCATAAGATTAAGATTTATGATTAAAAAGTTGATTAACCCATCAATTCCAATAATAATAATAATATATAGTATATGTTTCGACCATTTAATAAAGTAATTTATAAGTATATATAAATGGAATTTAATTAGGTAAAAGTATATATATAAATTGAGATTTATGACGTTACTTAATTTTTAGTTTTTATTTTTATGAGTATGTAGAATATCAATTTTTATTTTTTAATTTTGGGTGTTATTTTTAAGAACATAATAAAAAAAATCAAAATAAATTATTATATGAAATTAAATTGCATTATTAGTATTATTGTAGTTTGAAAATAAATTATGTTTTGATGGAGGCACTGGAAATAACTTGAAAGCAGAGCTCTTAGGTTTTTGGGGGCTACTACTTTTCGCCTCTTACTTTAATATAAAAATGATGATGGTTATAGGTGATTTTAAGGTTACAATAGATTGGATAAACTCCAAATCCAATTTAAATCTTATTTATCTCAACAGTTGGAAAGACAAAATCAGAAGATTAAAAAATGGATTTAAATTTATCCAATTCATATATATTCATAGACAATTCAACCAAGTTGAAAGCAACTTTTCAAAATTGACACTTAAAGACATTCCAAACTATCTATTTTATAAAGAATTAGAATTTCTTGAAGACACTATTGTAAACACATGGAACCTTTACATTTTCTAATATGTAAAATTTTCAAAATAAATGATATATCCCATTAATATTAGTTGGATGACTTTTCTTTATTTTCAAAATAAATGATATATCCCATTAATATTAGTTGGATGACTTTTCTAGATAGTAAAGAAGAAATG
>ML785609.1:611623-634884 GCA_009831015.1 Picea engelmannii | reverse complement strand
AAACCAAAGCTCTTCTCCTAAATTCCTGAGTAAATCTTTGTACATTCTGTCCTTTAGCTTGTTTAAAATTATGCCATTCCATAGTTGCCTTTTGTTTATATGCCAATGGATAAAATTATTTTTTAATTGCAATAATGAAATCATTCCAAGAAAGCAAAATTTTACCATGCTTTTTCATTTCCTCCTGAGTCTTGGATTCCCACCAAATAAGTGTTGCACTATCCAATCTTAACAAAGCAAGCTGTATTTTGGTTTCGTCATCTTGAATTTTTTGTATTCTACAATATACTTCAATTTGACGTATCCAATTATCTAACTTTTCAGCATTAACTTCTCCATTGTATATTGGCAATTCAAATTTTATATCAAGCTTTAATGAAGGAATTTGCGAAGGAGTTTTACCATGCCCCTTTGGAGAATTCGGAAGAGGTCTCGAACTGGTAGAAGAAAAAGAAGAAGATGATGATGGAGGAGAGGGTGGTGGAGAAGCACCATTCCATCCATTTCCGTCTGGAGTTTTGTCACCACTGCCTCCCTTATGCATTGAAGGGTTGGAGCCTTCACCCTGCGACAATATGTTCCTTGCCATCAAGATCTTCATCATCTCTCTCAGCTCCATGACAGCCTCTCTGAGATCTTCATTTTCGGCAGGAACACGTTCATGACTTTCTGCATGAGCCATGTTTGGTGAATGTCTCCCTGAAACTTGCAGTGATGATATATGCTTCCTCCTTGTCGGATGAGAACTTGGCTCCACAAGTTTACCTTCTCCTCTTGTGAGTTCCAACCTTGTGAGCATCAGAAACAAAACTTGCAAACAATCAAGTCTTCAAAAACCAGTGCTCTTATACCAACTTGATCTAAAAATGAAGAAGACTTGAAATACTTGAAATTATTTGCAATGTAAATGTTATGTGTTTAAAGAAAAAGGATCAGTTTGAAACACATAGATTAAGGGATTACTTATGCAAAATACACATAGACAACAACATAATCAATGAACATAAGCACATAAACACAACAATTTGATAAAGGAGTTCACCCCTCTCTTGGGCTACATCTCTTGGTCCAATTTCCAATGGATCATTATTATTAATTTCTCAAAAGTGCTCAAAAATATGTCTTACAATGCTCAAACTGACAAACCGACTGCTCCAATGGCTTCAGAGCATCCCAAAACCCCTGTCTGGGCTCTTTCGACACCTCAATCGGTCGAAAAATGAAGAAGTTAGGCCTCCTGGAAGTCTCCCCCCTCAAGCTTGTTGTCTTTGCATCTACAAAACACACCCTTGTCAAATGAACCTGGCACACACACAATATAAAGTGTGAAAACCCAGCACCGGGCGCAACCACACCAATGGTGTAAACCGTAGGATAGTTAAGGGTGCGCCAGCCCCTAACCGCCTAACACCTAGGCGTATGGGTCATAGGACCGCACGCTTAAACAAATGGGGCTCCGTCCCATATCAAATGGTAACATAACACTTGGCGGGAGTTATAACCGTTGGAACTATATATATAAAATGCGCGCGCCAAACCATAATACATAACCGTGGTCACATATATGAAAGCGCGCGACCAAGGGCTGGGCTAGGCCCCAGCCCGGTCGCGGCCCAAAACCATACAATCAATTGACTTTATATTAAATCTGAAACACATATATGTCAAGGCATAAGCAATAGCTCATTGGTTATTGGAGTTTGTGGAAGTGTTATGTGGTGGGGAGGTCCAGGGGTCGAACCCCACAGACTCCATATATTTTAACAAACAACAATGACAACCACCAACGGGGTGCCACGTGGCAGCCAATGACTGGGCCACGTGGCACCCAATCACTCGCTCGAACAGTGCCACATGTCGACTTCCCATTCGACCATCTGTCATCCAATAATAAACTGCCACGTCACTACATGTACGGTCATACATCTCTGCCACGTCATCCTGTATGGACTGTACAATCAACATCATTTTTTACTTGTTTGACTTTATGAACAGATCACAATATCTCTCACTCCTGACATCCGTTTGAGACGAAAGGAGTTGCGTTGGGTTCGCAACGACGAGGCCTACGCTCTCGTCCGGTTTGAAGCGATTCCGAGAACTTTGAATTTTTGAGCAAAATTTGATCCCCTGATCATAGGGGGACTATGAAAATGTAATAAATCCTAGGGCCAATTTATGTGATGATAGTGTAGGGGTGACTCTGTCTCTCTCTCTCTGATCCAAGTGGATCTAAGAATGCTAAAGAATTGGTAGTCTCAAATGATGATAAAAGAGACACCATTGTGTAGATCTTGAGGAGAGATTTCCAACGCAATTTGAATAAACTCAAACAGATGTTGTATGAGGAAGTTATGGCCTTTTTAAGTTTTGGAAAAAACAAGAAAACTGATAAAAGGAGGTGGCACATGGAATCACTAGAACAATGTCATGTGGAAATATGGATGATGACATGACATTGTATGGATGTGACACATGGATTGTATATATGCCACGTGGAAACACTGGAAGGATGAAACATGGCAGTATGGATGGTGACATGGCACTATACAAACAATGACAAGGTAGACAGGTGGCACGTGACTGGGTAGATGAAGTGGTAGTACGATGAAGTGTGGCATCAACATGTGGATTATGGTGTTGACTGGATGCTGAGGTGGTAGCTAATGTAGTTAGTGAAGTGATGCCACATGGCTCAATCAGTGGCTACAACATGGTAGCATATGAAATGGCCAATATGGCTTAAGGGAATAAAATCAGTTGGGCTCGAAGGAAATCGAACCTGTGACCTCTGGTATAACATCCCAATGGATCAAAAAAATGGTGTGAATGGTTCTTGTTATGTATATGGTGGAATTTTTATTTAAAGTTTATTTTTTGGGCAGTTTTGTGAAAAGGGCGGTCGATAGGATTTGATTCTTCCATTTATCTACAACCAACCAAAGCTCTTAACCAATGCACCACATATTCCATCAGGTATAGAAAGAACTGTGTATATATTTAAAGTTTAGTTATTGAATATTTTGTATAAAACATGTCGACGAGTGGGTTTGAACCCTCGATGATGTAGCCCCCCTACTCTCCCTTGGGCTATGCAACCTCTCGGTCAAGGATCTTCGATTCTCCGAGCCAAATCGACTCTCAGAAACCTTAATGGTCTCACTTGTGATTAAGCACAATCCCTTTTGGATGTTGGTGCAGGTCCTATGATACCCACAACCTCTTCCTTCACGCTTCCGAAATATCAAGTTTCAGGCGCTAGCTCCTTTTCGGCCATTAGCCCCTTCCTGCATGTGACCTCTGGCTATGTCCTCACGTAAGCACGTGATTGCAGGGAGAACAAGAGTGGTTTGAGACCACACTACTTTTCTCCCCACAATTCACTACCAATTGCCACATGTCCCTTTGGTAATACCGTGGTTTCGATTGAAGCCCGCTCTCATATTTTTAAAGTCTGAGTGCTTTATGTCCTCGCAATTAAGCGTGACCATTGATCTTGTGATCTCGATTGGTGCCTCTTGACCGATGGTTGAGATCTGCCTCCTTTCCTTCTCTCTGGAGCATGCTCTCCCAGATTTCCACGATCTATCGACGCGTGTCCCTTTCAAATCAACGGTTGTGCTTTGCTTCGACAATTTGGGCTTCAAGAATTTCAACTCCTGCCTTCACTTTATCCTGAAGTCCTTTTACCCAGAGTTCAAGATCTGTCGACGTGTGTCTCCCGCAGATCAATGACTACAATTAGCTTCGACTCTTCAGGCTTCGAGATTTCAAACTCTTTGAACTTGCTTCCTCTCAAAGTACTTCCACCCGAAGTCGAAGATCTGTTGACACATGTCTCTCACATATCGATGATTGTACTTCACTTCAGGTCTTTGGGATTCATAAGTTTCAACTTCTACACTCTCGATTTCTCTCGAAGTGCACAGATTTATGTTGTGTGTCCTTCTGAATTTGACGACTATGATTCACTTCGACTATTCTGGATTCAGGAGTTTCAACTCCTGAACGCTCGCCTCCTCACAGAGTGTTTTCACCTAAAGTCGACAATCTGTCGATGCGTGTCTCCCATAGATTTTTTATTGTGAATCTCTTCGGCTCTTCAGGCTTCATGAATTTCAACTCTTGCACACTCACCTTCTGAGCATTTTTCCCGAAGTCTCCAAGATGTTGATGCGTACCTCTTGGAAACCAATGGTCAGGATCTGCTTCGTCTCTTCGGCGATTTTTCCTCCTCCTCGTCTACGAACTTCCGAAGTGTTTATGCTCCGGAGTTGTAGATCTTGCACCACCTGTCCCTCTTGATGATGAACGATCTCTAATCACTTCGGGACTTCAGGACTTTGACAGTCTACTCTCTTGTACGCACCAAGAGACTTAAAAATCGTGCACTTTGCCCAAATCCAATGATCTGGAACAATCTTGCTCCCTCCTGGACAGATCTTGACTGATAATTCGTGAAATCTTCAGAGCTTCACTCCTTTGAATATTTCTCTTTGCTATCCCTTCTGAGCTTGATTCCTTTGAGGATTTTGATCTCCCATGCCCTCCTTACATTTCTAGGATCTCGACAAACTCAGATCGAAGGATTTCTTCTAAAGAAATTCTTCTCGCACTCCTTGCACTTCTTTGTTCTGTTTCTTCGACACTTAGACGCTCCTTGATTTTGTGCACTCCTTGCACTTAGTCTAAGTTCTTGTCGTTTCTTATAAAATCCTCTGAGTCAATTCAAGACTTCGTCGACGCACTCCTTGCATACAATATGCACTCCTTGCATACGAGTTCTTAGGAGATAAATGATTGAAATTTATCCAGTTCGTCATAATTTCATATGATCAACCATAAACAATCATACATAAACGAAATGAACTAAAACACACACATAATACACCATTCGTTCAATCACACCTCAAAATGAACATTGTCCAAGGAATTGGAACAATTTTTTCTATTCTATTCATTCATGAAATAAATTACATAGTATTACAGTTCTTCACTTCATCTTTCTTCTTTTCTTATTTGCTACTCTAAGAAAAATCCTCCTATCTCTTGTTCTCTCTCTGCTACTCTCTTCTACTATGTATGTCTTTTACAATACAACAAAAAATCTACCTAAGGAGTGGCTCCTCGAGCTCTTCTCCATCCTGTCTGCAACCTATCCTATCAATTTATACCGATTACCTACTTTGTCCTATTACAATAACTATCCGTTATTACCAGATAAGGGCTTCCACTCTCTATCTACAACTCCTTACAATCGTACAAGACTTTACAAAGAAGATATATTTAAAAACATTGTTTCCAAAATATCTCAACATCTCATTTTGTTTCTAAGTTAAATGTTGATTTGAAATTCTGTCATGCTCAGATGTCATATCCCTGCTTCCACACTTGCTTCTTTAACTTTGAAGGCGATGCTCCTGCATCACCCAACATACCCTCTAACAAACCAATGCCCGGACCATTGTGCCAAGTCATTCAATTGTTAAATCTCGTTGACGATATTTTATTTAAGTTTTATTTAATTGCTAACCCAGAATACAATGGGTTGGGTAGGGTTCAACCCCCCGACCTCTGCTATATAAACAAGTGATTTTTCCATTGCACTACATTGTTTTGTGTGATAAGAAAGTACACAATTGTGGTTTTGGGATGTTGTTCTAGTGCCATTTGGAATCTATGGGAGTCATAGGGTGTTTACAGTCAAAAGTCTCATTTTTCCGGGATAAAGTTGATGGTAAAAGTTACACTTTAGGTTGAGCAACAAAATAAGAAGTCAGTCCCAGGATGGGTCAAATATGTAATGGAGTTCCATTGAGCATCTATGGAACTATAGAGTGTTTATAGTCAAAAGTTTTATTTTTTTGAGGTGAAGCTGATAGTGAAATCCACACTTGAGTTTTCTGTAGCATATCAGAAGGTCCTTATTAAGGGAGCCTTATAAGTCCCAGGATGGGATAATTAACCACATGTTTGTGAGACCTCTTTAAGAAGGAGGATAGTCACTTTATGTGAGAGTCTTTGTGAAAAATAATTAATGAAGTGGTTCATGGATTAAGTGAGCTCGAAGACATGAGAAAAATATTTGGTGAACTCCATTAACAACTTGTGTAATGTGCCATTTGATTTGTTCTTGTTCTTACTTCACTTGATTTCACCATTTTAATTTCACAAGTAAATTGTGAAAATTAATGAAGTTTGGTTTAGTAAATGGTTTCACATGATAATTGAAAATAGTCACTAACGATCATAATTCTTGAATCAAGTTGGATATTAATGTATGCTTATAATTTAAATTGACACCTAAGGATTTTTTGGATCAATATTTATATAAAGTGGCAAGATCTCTTAATGATATTGATGAGAGGATAATTGGTAAGGGTCATAGTGATGGCCTGTATAATTTAAAGTGTCGAGATAGGAAGATAAGAACTAGAACAGTGGTAACTCGCAAGGAATGGAAAGTGATAAATTGGAAAAGGTTTAAATATTAAATATTCAGAGTATAACAATTGTATATATTTCTTGGTTTCTAGATCTTCAAAGACAAAGGAAATAGCTCATGTGATAAATGAGTCTTAGTGATTAATGAGCAAACATCTAGTGTGAAGAGTAAAAAGATTGACTTATGATTTATGTAATTGGATTAGATGAGCTAAATGAGAGTGGTCAATGATAATTAGCAAGTGGTGGATAAATCACTAGAGTTTAATCATTGCTTCATGTATGTGAATTAGCCATCACAAAAAAATTAAATAATGATGAACTAGTCTTTACTTGCTATTGGGTATATGAGTCCTTGAATGAATTAAAAAAATATGTAAGTGCCAAAAGAACCCTGGGAAATGATTAAAAGATCTAAAAAGTTGATAAATTGAATTTTGATGTTGATAGTTTAAGGCATGTTAATAAGGCAACCAATATTTTAATGTTGAAATTCACCGAACTTCACTATGAGGGAAAGGAATACATGAATAAAAATTGTGGCTCTAGATGATGGGGTTATGTGAAATTCAATAGTGTATTCAAACAGGGAAAATACATGAAAAATTTAGCATATGAATAGGGTGACTACACTTACCCTGTAAATTTTCAACTTTCTTGTGGAAAGAAAAGAGAATTATTATTAGAAAACTATTGGTATCTTGATGAGAATATACACTCATAGTACTAATGATCCTCTGTATAGTTAGCTTGGGATGAAAAACTTAACCAAGTAGATCCATGCGCTAGATGGATGTTTTGATGATAACTCTTGCATTATATGTGATAGTTGGTATTCACTATTTATTTATGCAAGCTAGTGGAGTTCATTTTTGTTGATGAAGCATGATAAGAATGTCCATGATGTTTAATTACTTTGAATGCATTATGTGTTGATATAATTTCTATGATCATGATGTTATGCTATCATAAGATACCTATGGTATTTGCATATGATGTTATGTGGTTCCATTGATTATGTTGATGTAATGATTATCTTTGATAAATATATGTTGACGTTAAAAAATTATGATAGTATTTCATGAGGTGATGGCATGTGGTACTTACATGCAGTATTTAATGATAGGAGGTTTATGATGACATACATGAGAATGTGGCGATGACAATGATGTTGTATTTTCATGATTACATGTGAGAATTAGCATGCGGATTATTTCTTTGAGATGTTGATATTATGATTATAACTAATGCATTGGTTCCATGTAACTTGTGAGGTTGTGATTATCAGGTTATCCACCAGTGGGTCGAGAGGGATAGTTTATTTGATGATATTGTGGGATCCCATACCTACATGAGGTGATGGCATGTGGTACTTACATGCAGTATTTAATGATAAGAGGTTTATGATGACATACATGAGAATGTGGTGATGACAATGATGTTGTATTTTCATGATTACATGTGAGAATTAGCATGTGGATTATTTCTTTGAGATGTTGATATTATGATTATAACTAATGCATTGGTTCCATGTAACTTGTGAGGTTGTGATTATCAAGTTATCTACCAGTGGGTCGAGAGGGATAGTTTATTTGATGATATTGTGGGATCCCATACCTACATGAGGTGATGGCATGTGGTACTTACATGCATTATTTAATGATAAGAGGTTTATGATGACATACATGAGCATGTGGTGATGACAATGATGTTGTATTTTCATGATTACATGTGAGAATTAACATGTGGATTATTTCTTTGAGATGTTGATATTATGATTATAACTAATGCATTGGTTCCATGTTGTGAGGTTGTGATTATCAGGTTATCCACCAGTGGGTCGAGAGGGATAGTTTATTTGATGATATTGTGGGATCTCATACCTATGAAGGAGAATATTACAAGTAATACCTTAAGGGATGGGGACAACTCAATCAACCAATCTATGTCAATGTTTATTTTTCCTTGTATGTTTCTTGATGGACATGGGACCATTTTGAGATTGATAAATTGTATGATATCGTAGTTGTGATGCCGAAGTCTTGAAGAATATTTGGAGTGCTTCTTATCAGTGGTGTTGTGGGATTGGACCTCGATGCCCAGGGTTGTGTACTTGATGGAGAATAAGGAGGGAGATTAGGTCTAGCCTTTCGAGATGACTGGTGTACATGAGTATTGATCCATATTCCTACTTGGGCAGCTGAGGTATGGTGCCTAGATCCTTGATAGATTGAGATATATTGGTATGGTGCCATAGAGCCTTGATCAACAAGATAAGGTCTCATTTCTAATGCCCTAAAAGACCGAGAAGATTTAATTGTGGTTCTGAAAGTCTAGAAGATATGTTAGAGAGTATTCACGCTTCCCCGGTGGGGTCATATGGACTTTCGATGCCTGTTGTGGTCACTTAGGTGGATTTATACTAGCTCAATAGAGGGTGTTCTAGATTATATGGGGAGAAAATTAAAAACTATAAGTAACATAAATAACATTAACTGGATGATGAAGTTCCTTGAAGGGGGAAGTATGTAATGCCACACATTATTAATAATAATAGTAGCAATAATATAATAATAGTAATAATAGTAGTATTAAAATAATAGTAATAATATTATAATAATAGTAATGATAATGATAAATAGATTAATATTTAAATTGTACAAGGGTAAAATAAGAGAAGATAAGTTATGGACAACTCAATTAAGTCAAGTTAAGATAAGAAAAAGGGAAATTTTGCATGATGACAAGTGGAATCTATGCATGGGGTTTCTTTGCATGGATGGACCAATGGATTCTATTTTATAGAAGAGGAGAAGGGTGGAATTCATTTCTAGTTTTGGGCTTGGAGGAATTCTTGAGAAGTAAGGATATGACATTGGCAAAGATAGTTGATTGAGGGCTCAGGGGATCTCAGTTTTATAGACTTACAAGATTGGTTGGGTGGAGAGTTTTCTGTCAAATTGTTGTTGCAGTCAGTGGGATCAATTTTGGAAGCGCAATGATTCGACAGGTTTCGAGTTGCAAGTAAGTCGAGGCCATCAATTCTCAAGTAAGATGCTCACGAATCTCCTGTGAATTAAGCAATTAGTATTCCTTTACTTTATCGTTTTATAGTTATTAAATTGGTTTTTATATCCATTGTATTTGTTTTGGGTATTAGATATTTAATGGATAGATAAGGTATTACAGTTTCCTCCATACTTGCTAACCATTATCACCTTCACACTCTTTTATTTCATTATGACACTAGTGTAAGTAGATGAAATTGACTTATTCAATTTGATGTTGGGAGGCTTCAAAGTTCACGATACTCACAGGAAGATAGGATACCACATCAAACATCAAGGATTACGGTGCACACAAATTAGGAATTGACTCCATTGTCATAAGACTAGAAATTTTCCAATGAAATCATTCTTCAAATTAATTGGTATCAAGGAAGTGCATGAGAACTTTGGATCCCTAAAGTTGAAGTCAGACAGGGTTTCCCATGTGATTTTTTGAAATCCATATTGAACCACATTGGGCCCGACCTACTCAAGGTGTACATAGATGTTTTTCAGAATAATTCCCTAAGGCCTTTTATTAATCTAGGTTTCATAAAATTCATCCCCAAAGTGGGGACCCTTCACTAATTACCAATTGATGACCAATCACCCTTCTCAATATATCCTATAAGAATTTGGTAAAGGCCCTCACCTTGCAGCTCTAGTACATCCTACCTCACATTATATGACTAGATAAAACTGACCTAATTTAAAGTATGTTCATCCTTTATAATTTAGTCATTATATATTATTTTTGGGATTATTTGCATAGAGTAAGTCATTAATCTGTGACCCATTTCCATGAGTATAGTCACAACTGATCAATTTCTCATGATTTTGAATAGCCCACTTGGCACTTATAGAATCGGGTGATACTCACAAGGGTGAAGAAGTGGGATTGAAACTATCAAAATGAATTGCATACCATCAATCATCACTTATAGGGCTTGCACTTGGTAACCAAGACTTCCCAGGAGGTCAGTCATCCCAAGACTCCTTTAGCTCAAGCACTCTTAACTATGGATTTTTCCCAACAATCAAACCCGCTTAATTTGATACCCCATTTTCAAAACCTTAGCAAGTATTATTCCTTATGAACTATGTAGCTAGAACTCCCTTGACTCTTTTTATTTAACCATTTCGGAGCTTCCCTTGTAAAACATATAATATATTATTTTTGGGATTATCTACATAGAGTAAGTCATTAATTTATGACCCGTGTCCATGAGTATTATTCACAACTGAGCAATTTCTCATCATTTTGAATAGTCCACTTAGACTCATTGCATCATGGGATGCTCATAGGGGTGAAGAAGTGGGATTGAAAATAGAAAACTGAATCGCATAGAATCAATCATCACTTCTGAGGCTTGCATCTGGTAAACCAAGAATTCTTGGGAGATCACCTATCCCAAGACTCCTCTGACTCAAGCAAGCTTAACTACTAATTTTTCCCCTCACAGAAGCCCACTTAGCTTGCTACCCCATTTGAAAAACCTTAACAAGTATTATTCCTTGTGAAATATTAGCTAGATCTCCCTTGACTCATTGAGGGTATTTCCCAGTCCAACATATACGTCGAGTAATTTATTAATATATGACCCATTTCCATGAGTTTTACTCACAACTGATCAATTTCTCATGATTTTCAATATCCCACTTGGCACTCATTGCATTGACTGATTCTCACAGGGGTGAAGAAGTGGGATTTAAACTAGAAAAATGAATCAAATAACATTAATTATCACTTCTGAGGCTTGCACTTGATAACCATGACTTCTCGGGAGTTCACTCATCCCAAGCTTCCTCTAGCTCAAGCGCTCTTAACTATGGATTTTTTCCGAAAATCAATCCCACTTAGCTTGCTACCCCCTTTGTAAAATATTAGAAAATATTATTCCTTATGAATTATTCAACTAAATCTCCCTTGACTCTTTTTATTTAAGCATTAAGGGGCTTCTGTGGTACAACATATGAAATATTATTTTGGGGATTATATTCGTTGTTATTTGGGAGATTATGGAATAAGCCAAGAGCCTAGAGTTGAAATCCCCATTAATCAAGTTGGAATTTGAGAAAGTGTACCACTAAGTGGAATGGACATTTATTCTCACCATGTTTTGGGATCTATGCTTTGGTCAAAGATTTGTTCAAGCAGTGGGAACCCATTAGGTGGATGTTTTTCTATGATTGTTTATCAATGAAGATAAATCTTGATGGTATTAATAGGAACTTAAAACCATTCCCAACTTGAATTTGGTCCTACCCCTTGAAATTAATCCAATCAAGGATGACATCCTTCAACAACCAATAACACTAGGTTTTGTCCATTTAAATATTAGAACTCGAGGCCTCATTAAAAATATAAATACAATATGTAGTGTTGTTGATCAACTCTTGGTCTTCCAATGTAGTTAAGAAAAGTTGATGTAAAAATTACCATTAACCATTTGACTAGCATTAGGCCTAACAAAGAAAATACCTTTGATCAAACCATGAGAAGATTGATGATGTGGGTGTAGAAAAGGGATTTTGCAACTAGAACATATAAGGTCCAGGACAATGGGAAACTTGTCTAATCTACCTTTAAAATCCAACTTCCTTCTACCCTTTTACTCCTCATTGAAATCCATTTAGAAAGTAGTCCATAGATTATAGTTAAGAATTTTTGAAAATGGTGTTTTTAGTCTTTCTCTTTATTGTCCAAGTTTTAAATTGGCTCCAAGATTCTAGCTTCCATTGATGTTTTTTGCTTGTCTTACTCAGTCCCATTTGGTGCAACCTATTGACCACTAGAGAAAATCTTGTTAGAATTTATTTGGGTCTACCTGCAAGGGAAGAAGAGTATTCATTGGGTTACACTACAAGGAGAACACCTTACTATGGAGGGTTTTATAGAACATCTCCAAAAAAATTATCCCTTAGTTGTTTATAGCGGAGGTTGTTAGCAGAGGCGGGTGGCCGAAGGTTTTTGCAGATGTTTTATTTTTCGGTGTGCCTTTAAGGACTATACGCATCAGTGTGCATCTAAAAATACCTCACAGATGCACCTAAATCAACCATGCACATTGGTGCAACTAAGTCGATCATGTGCACCGATGCTCCTAATTCGATCATGCACACCGATGATCTTACAAACCTTAATGCTCCGATGCATAATAAATAAAGTGCATTGATAATCACTATTAATATAAAATACTAAAATATTTTTGGTGCTCCCCCAATAATAAAGTGCACCGGTTCTCCCCCAATAATAAATTGCATCGGTGCTCCCTCAATAACAAAGTGCACCAATGTGCCCCTAATAACACAGTGTGCTAGTGCTCTCCCAAATAATAAAGTGCACTGGTGCTCCAAAACATAACACTTTGATGCTTCTGATAACTGCTATTAATATTAAATACTCAAATATTATTTTTAATTTATAAGAAATCAAATGCATTGTGGTGCTCCCCATTAACAAAGTGCCTTGGTGGTCCCCCAATAACAAAGCACACTAGTGCTCCTCCAATAGGAAAGTGCACCAGTTCTCCCCCAATAACAAAGTGCACAGGTGCGTCTCGAATAACAAAGTGGATCAGTGTGCCCCCAATAAGAAAGTGCATCACTTTTCATATAACAAATGCACCAAAAAATCGATTGTTAAACAAAATAACTTAATTTAAAAACCATAAACCTTCCACAATGCGCTTAAAAACCAATATAACCTTGGTGTTATTTGGTGAATAAAGCACACTGACGCATATTACTGTCGGGCACACCGTTAAAAGGTTAAATAAAAAAATACTAAATCAAATCAATGCAGTGAAACATGCAATAGAAAAATGAGAGGAAATTTTATATTTTCAAAATGTGTATACTTATAAATTAAAACCCTAGAATCACTATTTCATTATTTTGCTAAAATTTAGGGGGGATACTTGTGCAAGAGATATTTACAAGCAAAGTCTTTGGAGTGGGAAGATTTTTTTGAAGAGCCAAATTTACTTACAAATTTGCAGAGGAGAAATTTCATGTATGTGATTTTATTCTATTCATCATCTGAACCTTTCCCCTTTTTTATTCAAACATATTTCAATGCATTATAAAAAATAAAATAAAAAGGTTTCACAGTTACCTTCACTATTGGAATCCCTAGCTTCCTAGTTGTTTCTCTTAGTTTTCATCTCTATATTTCACACGTAGATTTTTTTTAAGAAGCAAATTTGTATAGGGTTTATTTACTTGCATATGAGGCATTTGGTATCTGTTGCAATGGGATCACTTGTTGCATTGGATTCCAAACCCTGATGCTGTAATTTTTCTTTTTAAAAAACGCTTCTGCAGTTCACAGTGCGCATTGTACATGAACAATGCACTAGTACACATTTTCATGTCAATAATATTGGTGCTCCTAAGTCGACCATGTACACATGTGCTCACCCAATAACAAAGCACATCGTTTCTCCCATAATGAGAAAGCATACCGGTGTTCCCCCAATAACAAAGCACATTGATGAGTCCTCAATAACAAATCACACTGATTCGTCCCCAATAACAAAGCGCATCGATGCTCATGTTCTTCTCAACAACACCATGGAGTTTAAGATAAAATTAACTTTGTTCACATGTTCAGAAGTGAACAATAAATATCAATGAGGCACTAATGCTTCTATTAATTAATAGAGAACCAACACTTCTATTAATTTATAGAGCATCGATGTTTCTTTAATCTTATTTTGTAAAAAAAAATCATAGTATTTATATCTAATGATTCTTGTCTTTTTTTATAGAATATGGATGATAGAAATTCAAGGAAAACAACTTATTGTAGTGAGCATGATGGTAGCTCATCCTAACAACATAATAAGGAAACTTCTTTATGTTGTATTAAAAATTTAAATATCTTTGAATTATTTGTATGTTTAAATTAATGATGTGTGTTGGTTAAAGCATGTCATGAAAATTCCAAGGGACAGATGAGGGAAAAATTGATACATGATGGTGGAGATGTCCAAAAAATGGTAAAAGGAGATGGTAAAAGAAATTAACGTAACTACATTTTAAGAATAGTCATCCCAACAATTACAATGTGCATAAGAGGTCTATAGTCATTCATTTATTCGTTTATGTACATCGAATTTAATTATCACATGAAATACTAATTTTCAATTGTTTTGTAATATAAAAGAAAAAAAAATGAAACCCATTCAACACATAAGACAAGACGATGAGGAATAAAAGGGTTGATCACAAAGTTTGGGAGTACTCACTTTTTAGATATTACTTAAAATTTCATCTTTGTTATGATATTTATATTTAAATAATTAATTTACACTCATCTATGGATGCCTTCTAATAGGTGCTAACATACAAACAAGAGTCAACTGAAGAATTGATAAGTATTGGGTTAAGTATGGATTGAGAGTATATGTTGAAGTATCAATGTTTAATTCAACAATTTCTAAGTAGCTATGTTTTTTAACTTCCTTTGTTTTATAATTAATGGAACAACAAAAAGCCTTTATATTAATTATATCAATTGTGCTTTGTCGTGGTGTATTAAACATGCATGAAACAAAGTATGGAGTGCATCCAATAGAATATATTTTGAGAGACGACATGAAGTATGGATTCAAAAGAATCTGTATTGTTTATGAAACACTCACTGCTGTGGTACACTTTTTGATTTACACAATCATGTATATTATACTATATACAAATGCAGATATAGTTATTATACTTTATTTTTATGTTTGTAGATGGAACATGAAGAGGTGAAACGTCAAAAACAAGTCAATCAAGAAAACATTAAGTTAAATAACCAAAGTATAATATCTCTTACACACGGAGAAGAAATGAGGCATGCACACAGCTCAAGTAATGATAGCAATTCAAGCGATGTCAAATGACAATCAATATAATTGAATGCTACTACAAGTTGTATGTTTTGGAATATTTGTCTATGAAAATCAAGGATTTTGTTTAATGTACTCGACATGTTGTCTCAATTTCATGAGGACATGCTATTGATCAGTGTAACAATTACATATTCGTTTCATTCTTTATTATTGTGGACCTTTACATTGTCCCATTTTGTATGATGATGGGTCACTTATTCATATATAATAAAATGAATTTCTTATTTTATTGCAATGTCAAATGTTGTAAAATGATGTGTTGATGATTAATAAATATATGGATGATTTACATTGTTACGAATAATAGAGGTGTAATCCATTGGATAACACATTAATGCAATCATTATCAAAATACAATAACAAAAATATAAAAATCAATATTATTATAACAAACATTTGATTTTGAGATGATTAATTGAAAATTTGTAAAAACATAGAATTAATTAAAATATATACATATTGTTGCATTGCATTATTTTGGACTCACTAAACGGTGTTTTTTTATGATTTTTACGCATTGGTGCTAAACATTGTGGGAAAATGACATTGGTCTAAATGACATAATGTACGATTATATTTATATCATTTCAAAACATTTCGATGTGCATGATTACAATACGCACCACTGCATGCATAAACATAAAAATCATTGTTTCTTTTCATTTATGTGTGCGCATCGGTGCTTCCCATTTATGTATGGGCATTGCTGCTTCTTATTTATGTGGGCACACCTATGCTTCTAATTTATGTGTCTGCATTGGTGCTTCTTGTTGATGCATGTGCACTAGTGCTTCATATTTATGTGTGAAAAACAATGCTTCTCATTTATGTGTGTACACCGGTTCCCATCATTTATGTGTGCACATCGATGCTTCTCATTTATGTATGTGCACCGGTACAGGTGCTTCTCATTCATGTATGTGCATCGATGCATTTAGACAATACAAACATCGAGAAAAAAAACCTCTGCTACAACCTTCGCCCACTTGTTAAAACATCTGCTAAAACATCTGTTAAAACCTCTACTAAAACCTTCACAACCAATAGAGGAGGTTGTAGTGGATATTTTTTTGATTTTCTTTTCAAATTTTGTAACACTAAAAGCCTTCGCTAGAGGGTGTTTCCCATGTAGTGTTAATTGAGGGAATTTCTTTAGTTTGAACGGATGAGGTGGTTTGGAGATTATTGGGTCATCCCATCAACCTTAGGTCTTGTGTCCCAAGTGGGTGATCATAGATATCAAAGGTGAAGCCAAGTGGAAAATTGTCTTGCATAACTATATTATGAGACAAATCCCGTAGGGAAAAAAGTGTTGGAAAATTCACAACCTCCAAACATTTTTTAGGACTTCGACAAAGTTTCATATCCAAGGCACATTTTCAGTGTGGATCATTTATAATTCCTAGGAAGCCATCAAGAATCACGTGATATAGAATGGTGGTTTGTTTCACATAGACTTATCTTTCAATGAACATTCCATTTAGTGGTCTCCATTGGTGTTATTTAAAGGTGAAACTTTGGTATAATCTTATGGTTCTGTTATAGTAGACTCTTCAAGAAGGGAATTGTCTATGACATGGAATTGTTTGATGGAAACATCCGTATTTCAAATACATCTGACTCTAAGAATATAATTCCAGGTTGTTGGTTTAATAAATCCATCATTGAGTAGGTTGATGACCTAATTACCAATGACTTGCTTATGATGTTACATATATGCCTATCTTGATTGTGTGGAGAAGAGATTGGAAGTGGAACTATATTGAAGGCTTCATTCAATATAAATTAGTGGATCGGTATTGGTGGCTCAAAAAACCAAACTAATTCTATATGACAAGTTGAAAAAGCTTTTGAAACTCATCCCTAATAAATCTACTTTGTTATTTCAGATCCACTCAGTTTGGAAATTATTTATTCATCCTAAGAAGGTTATTTTTTCTTAAGCCTTACTTTTGGGCAACCTTCCACTTAGCCAATGCTCGAAGCATCTCGGAGTTTCACAATTGAAGTGCCCATTCTAGCACAAAGATGAAACTATGAAACATTTATTTTAGTTTTGTTGTTGTTTCGAATCAATGTGGAAATGGGTCTCAAGCTTATATGGTCAGCTTCTCCCTCATAATGTTACTTAGAAGTCCACTCTTCTGTGCAATAAGCTCCCTTAAATAGTAGGGTTCCAAGCAACATGTCAACTTGTTATAATATATCTCATTTTATTTATATGGAAAACACAAAATGAATGTGTTTTTAAAAATACAAATTTCGATAAATTCACTTGTTATTATATTGGATCTTTGATCTGTATAAACATGTTCTTGCAAGTCTATGTCGATGTCTAGAAGATGGACTTGGAGCTCCAGTGTCTCTAGGGACTACTGGAGATCTACAAGTTGACCTCATGAACAATGAGTCTAACTCCCTTAGAGGTCCACTCTCTGCCTCGCTTTACTTGTTCACATTAGTCTGCATGTAGGCCCCACTATAGAGGATATTGGTTTGAGAATGCAATAAATGCCAAATTCAAAGTCATGAACACCACATTTGTTCACATCCTCCTCGAGTAGCAAAGATTTTTTTAAGGATTCAAATATTATACCTAAGTATGTAATATTATAGGCAACGACTAATTCAATCATAAATATAAATATGTAAGTGAACATTTAATAAAAAAAAAAATATAATTTATTATCAAAACTTGTAATTTTGGTGAATATTATCAATTTAATCATATTTTATATATATAAAAAAGATAAATTTTCAAAAAAAAATGATCATCTAAAAAATATTTAGAAAAAAAATACAAACAATTAAAAAAATTTACCTTTAAAAATAAGAGATAAACCAAACAATAACTAGTTTCCCAAGTTAAAGTTACCCATTTCAAAAATATTTAGAAAAAAAATGCAAACAATTAAAAAAAAATTACCTTTAAAAATAAGAGATAAACCAAACAATAACAAGTTTCCCAAGTTAAAGTTACCCATTTCAATGGAGACTATATCTTAAGCAACACGAAGAAGATGGATGGGTCATTGCCTAGCATGTTGCCATGCCATCATTTACTAGATGGGACTCAAAACAAGATGATTGTGAGCCTCCTCTACTTTTGAGATTCATCGTGTCTTTGCCTATTTTATTATGAAGGTTGGCCACCATACTTGAGTTTAGCTCTTTAATCTTTCACCCATGGCCATATAATTTTAATAATGGTCTTGTAAATCATGTGGCGTTCCAACACTCTATTTTTTTGGGAGGCTTATAAGCACATCTAATTGATAGTGCTTTCTTATAATAGTTGCATTCATCATCCACCTTTTTAATGAAATGCTATCCAAGGTAACTAAGTTGAAATTTCATTCTATATTAGTAAAGCTATCCCATAATATATAGGAGTAATTAATTTTGCAAAATTTTATTTTGTATTTTTTTTTTTTTTGTTTGTTAATTGGTTCGGACCTTCTTGGCATCGGAATTAACTTTTGGTTTGAGAAACCAACCCTTAACATGGTTGGATTTTTTGTCTCCGTAAGTTTTGAACCGATGAGGACCTTCTTGGCATCGGAATTAACCTTTGGTTTGAGAAACCAACCCTTAACATGATTGGATTTTTTGTCTCCGCAGGTTTCGAACCAATGACTTTTCAACACAGAGTGGCTTAACAACACACTTCGTCACTGAGTATCCTACACTTCAGAAACTTATTTTATATTAATTTTATTTTATTTTTATTTTTTTAATGTAAATTAAAATAACAAATACATATTTATTATTTTGAATTTAATTTCTTAATTTAAATTAAAGTAATAAAAAATATATTCATTTCTTTTTACTTTTTACTTAACAAATAAAATATGTTAAAATTACCATCATCACAAACCATCTTACCACTTTACAATTTAAGGTATAAAACAAACTACATTACCATTTTTTAATTTAGGATAGAATAACAAAACAAATCTTTATTTCTTTTATTTTTATATGAATAGCAACAAATATATGTTAATTTTCATTAGAAATTATCTTATTATCATATTTTATTTATTTATTTTTATTTTTTATTTTTATATGAATAGCAACAAATATATGTTAATTTTTATTAGAAATTATCTTATTATCATATTTTATTTATTTTTTATTTATTTGTTTTTATTTATTTGTTTAAGGTAGTAAAATTTATTATAACTTAATTGTCTAAGAAAGATAAATTCTTTGTTAATCAAAAATAATTTTGAGTATTATTTTATAATCAAAAACTAATTTCAACTTAAATAGTAACATCAATAATGTTTACAGAAATGCTAATATTTCTTGTGGTTATCAATTTCCAATACTCATATACCAATTTAGTGTAACTTGACAATGACTTTAAAAATTGATGATGATGCTTATTATTATTATTAACATTTAGCTTTAATCCCTAAATAAAACTAAATACTAATTCATATTACAATTTAACTATAAAATGTATAATAATAATAATGACAATTTGCTTTTAAGAAAAACCTGTACTTAGCATTAGGGCACGGATTGCAGTATGACTGAGTTTTTCTGTAAAGTTGAAAAGACATGTTTGGATCTCGTTTACTTAAACTTCCTCGACTTTCACGCGAGGTATAATAAATATTACAAACCAACCTGTACCAATTGGCGTTGACTAAACGTTAGATTACTGCGTACCGGCTACGCCATTATCTATTTAAAAATAAATATGTTCTCGGTGTGAATTTGACCAAACGAAATTTCAGTTCTGGCTCAACTCACAATGCAAGTTCACATCAAATAGGGTTCGAAACTGGCTAATGATGAAATTCCAAACATCAATAAACCATACTTGAAATACAACACACAACCCATATCTTATTAATACAGTTTCTTCATCAGATCGTGATACAAGGCATGCAGGAATCCCCTATGAAACAAATCACTCAGAAGAACCCACAACTAACCAGGCAGTAAAATAGGAGAAATGTGAATTGAATGGATTTCTTGCTACCAGAAAAACAAAAGTAATATGTGATAATAGCCAAACAACAACTTGCCGGATGCAACCCCGCACAAACCCCCTCTTTCACATGCTTCTGCTTCAATAATTTATCTGTATAAATATGACATCACAGACCGAGCAAAAGAAGAGAATGAGACGAGCTTCAGAGGAGTTTGTTTACGAATGTGCAATGCAATATCTTCTAACTTCCCCTCCTCGAAATGTACTCAGAAAGGATGGTGTTGAGCATCCCACTGGAGAGAAGTTGTTGAAGAAGAGATGGCCCAGGTGGTCATTGACCTTCTTCCTTACATGACAGGGATGGAATATCATCAACAAGCTCCTCAGTTTTCCTTGGGTACCACTTGTTATTTGAGGCTCTGGAACAACATTACAACAAAAACCATTAAAACCTATCATCATTAACAACATATGACATACATACACATATAGAGGCCTTTTCTGAAACCTGAAACAGAGAAAAAAACTCTATGCAAGAACGCCAGAGCTTATGTCGATTCCGACGGCTTGGAAGCTGGAAATTATTCACTAGTCTGCTATGCTGTCCATTCCTGTGTGTGTATGTGTCTGTCATAGAAGCCTTTCGAGAAACTTGAAACAGAAAAAAAAGTTCTCACCCATCAATGCAACAGCGCTAGAGCTTATGTCGATTCCGATGGCTTGGAAGCTGAAACTTTTTTACTAGTCTGCTCTGCTGTCCATTTCGTTTTTTTCCAGTCTCATATGGCCCGTTGGTTATTAAATATTTCATTGCCCACCATGGTTATTAAGTACTTGGCACTCACTCAAGCGGCTTTCTCCGCATGTAGATTAGGTTAAGTGAGAATGACTATCCATGTTCGGACTGTACGTAATGGCAGCTTTAAGGAATAAACTTTTTCTTCTCTTAAACAATCTTTATTTTTGGTAAGTTTTTTGTGATTTGAGCAGGGTTATTGATGAATTGTTGGAGTTATAAAGCAAATAGAATTTTATTGTCAAACTTGATATTATGAATTCTTGTCAAAATTCTATAAAATTTCATTGTCAAAATCGATATTATTGCTTATTCCATTTCCAAACATGAATCTAGTTTTTGTCTCCTGCCATGATGTTACAAATTCATGTGGCCTTCACTCTGCTTTAGGAAAAGACTGGTCCTGGTGGTAGATTTCAAAGTGCAGTGATGTACGAGAGTCTACAGTGTTCCTTTTTTGAGATAGAGTTCCTTATTCCATTTCCAAACATGAATCTAGATGAATCTAGTTTTTGTCAACTGCCACGAATGTTACGATTTCACGTGGTTCACTCTGCTTCAATAAAATACTCGTCCTGGTGGTGGTTGATTTCAAAGTGCAGTAATGTACGAGTCTACAGTGTTCAAAATAATAGTCCTTCCTAGTTAGTAACATGTTTCGTTTGTTCAGTCACATCACTCTTTTTTTATTTTAGGAGTTGTGCTAATTTGGAGCAATTAATTTTCTCTACTGAGTTACTTTCCTGCAGGTTTTTTGGCAGTGTAGTTTTAATTTTTTTGTCAATCCAGGATTTTGATAGATTTTCTGAGCATTTGGATTGGTTTAAAATGAGACAAAACCCTTAAAGTAAAGATTTGAAATGCATGGAACTTTGATGCATAAGAAACTCAAACTACCTGTGAAAATCTGGTCAAATTCAAAATCATTTTTTTAACCCCAAAAAAAGAAAAATTGCTCCCTAGTTAGATTACTCCTTTATTTTATCCTAATTAGATTACTCCTTTATTTTATCCTATCTTTTTATCACGTGCTCTATTAGTTTTCAAAAACAACACTGCTTTTGAGAAAGTTTAATTCAAATTAACGTTTGGATAATTTTTTGAAATTATGGAAAGAGTTATCTTTTTATCACGTGCTCTATTAGTTTTAAAAAACAACACTGCTTTTGAGAAAGTTTAATCCAAATGATAATTTTTTGAAATTATGGAAAGAGTTTTATAGTTAAATAGTTGCTTATCAAATAGTTTAATTATAAAATATTTTTAAATTTTTTTTATGTTTATAGTAAAAATGGTTTAAAATGAGGTTTTTTAAGCTTTTTATTTTTTGACATTTTCATTTAAATCTAATGATATAAATTTAAGTGAAATTAAATTTTTGATCAATTATAAAAATTTGTGGATCCAACAATTTTTGATGACAAAATTAATTAGAAAATATCTTAAAACCCAAAACATATAACATTAAAATTAAAACATTTACCATCTTTGACATATTTTAACAAATGGTCAAAATCATTACAGTTCAAAATCCAAGCTTAATTGGAATTTATCAAAATGATTTAATTATTTTTTTTCTTTTTTACTGGATCATTCTTAGTAAAATCCAACTAAACAAATTTATAGAATTCAAGTTGATTTCTAAAATCTAGGGAAAAACAAAATTCTATCATTTGAATTGACTTTTTATGTATTTTGAAACTCCACAACTCCGTAGATTTTGGGTGAAACCATAAAAAGATGTGTGAATAAAAGACAAAAAGTGTTTGAGTGAAAACCATCTTAAAAAACTTAATTATTTTGAATTTGTTTATATATCTTTTGGGCATTGCATTTTGCTGGGAAAATAAGGTTATGTAATTGGAACTTAAAAAAAAATCTTACACAATATCGACAAATCAAAATACAAAATTTATAATTTAAATTTAATTGTGCGATATTGAGAATGATGAAAAATTTATGGTTTTTTAATAATTTTATGTTATTATAACTAATTTAATTTAAATAAGTCATATTACTATGAAGATTTGTTTAATTTAAATAATATGTATTAATAATTGAAAATAAAAATTAATTTTTATAAATATTTCAAATTATAATAAAGAGTAAGTGTAGAACTTGACTATAAT
>ML785609.1:598724-610300 GCA_009831015.1 Picea engelmannii | reverse complement strand
TGTGAGTCATATATTTTGTAAGGAATTATTTGCACCAAAAGATTTTCCAATCTAGAATATGAATTTGGGGTGTATGTGGTTGAGTTGATGTGATAATGTCACCATGTGGTGTACTTAAATAGTGGATAATGTAATACCCCCAAGTGGTAATTGGATACATGTTCATATAGGTTTGTGAACCAAGATGTATTTGGGCCTTGTTTGTATGAATGTTAGTCCATGGTGCTTGTATGATATTAGGTTGATGAGCCTATATGTTGTGGTCGATGGGCCAAGCTTTGTATATTAATAAAATAAATCATTGTTGTAGACCTAGGACAAACGAGTATGGCAGGATAGGACTCCAAAAGAGGGAAAAGAATATAAGGGCTTATGAAGAGGGCTCAAGCTAGGGGCTAAAATAAGGAATATAATAAAATATTCCTAAAAATTTCATTCCTAAATTTTATGTCATGTCTTGTTTGATCCTAAGTCCAAAAAGGTGGGATGAGTTCCCAAGAGAGGGGAATGTGCTTATTCATGTGCCACTTGTCATGTTATTTACATGCATACTTAAGCCTTGGGCTTAGTGAGTTTTGGGGGGACTTTGTCATTGGGATTTTAGTCATTCATTGAGAGAGCACTCTTGACCCAAAGCAGTGATGGTAGGAAATTGGTGAGTTGTGATATGTTGTGGGGGTTTACCTTATAAATCCTTGGTGGTTTGGGTGTGTTTTTCTCCCTGGGTTTCCTTGGGAAAGGATGAGACCAATAAGCCTCAAACTAACACACAAGCATACCTCTAGTCTTGTAGTTGACCTGATACACAAGATTATAGACCTATATCTCTTCCTAAACTTCAAAAACAAGAGAATAACATCTTCCTCAAACATTAGCTCATTCTCATAGGACTAGTTTTGGATTAGTCACAAACCTTAACTTTCAACAAGCGTAACTTCATACCTATAATGAATAAAGGTATAAAATATTAACCATAGATACTCTGACACATTTCTTCCATCTCCTCAAAATTTTAGGGTCTGAAACTTCTTAGAAAAAAGTTATAGTGAAAGTGGAAAACCTTCCTGAATTTTAGCCTATTTTGGAGAGGGAATTTGTACAACATTCCCCGCACTCAATATTTGATATATGATTCTGAAAATCGCACACAATATACTGCATATTGTTGTATTTCCAATTCAATTGGTATTATATAATTTGGAACCTCTATGAAGACATTATGAATGTTTTACCCAAAACACCAACTTGAGACTAGTTTCAAGGCTAGCCAAAAACTCTATCTTCCACAGAGTGTATCTCCAAAAATACAATGACCCAGAAGCTGAATTTTTTACCACAGTTACCTTGATATATATTCTCAACAAATTCCAACTTTCACTATCTGATTCATTCTAAAATGTCAGTTATAGTGAAAATGGTAATATGACATTTAAATAACATATCTTATAACACATCATCACAAGACTTCATCCTCCCTTGGAATTTTGTCTTTCTTCACTTCATATTCCCTTTGAAATTCATTTCATATCTCCTTGTTTACATCATATAAGAATCACTTGCTCACTTAGATATATATTCAATGAACTTGTGTGTGTGAAAATGAGAGATTATTTGATGTGTATTTATACCTTTTCAAGTAACCTCTTTCCTTAACTTTAGGGCTTCTTGAAATTTCTTGTTACAACCACTTTCCCCTTTCATTAATGACTTGCAACCAATTAGGGGTTTCTTAACCCATCTTCAGGGCTTCCAACTTCATGATAGCATATATCCCTAGCCATGAGGAACTACGTGGTGTATCACCTACCATTGGAAACAAAATGATGAAGACTATCCATCTATGAGTGTGTTACCTGCATTTACAATGTCCCTCATGTCTTTATTCATCAAAAAACTTCAGGATCCATGACCACACCTATGGGTTTCTTGTAGAATTCTTCAAAGTGTATTATCATGAGGTCCATGCTTAGAGATACGTCATAAGGGGAACACTTTGGAGACTTCTCCAAATACACCCAACACATCTGCTGACTTCAATCACAACCACTACTTGTTGACATCAATGACAAATAACTGTCCAACAACATCAATGATAAATAATTGTCCAACAATACCCCCCTTTGGCATTGATGACAACACTCATACTCCACCTATGACCAATGCTCCTATGATGTTTCTCTCCTCATGTTTCTCTCACTTTGGAGATTTCTCCAAATACACCTATCACATCTATTGACATTAATGACAACCATTGCTTGTTGACACCAATGACAACCATATGCCCAACATCATCAATGACAACCAACTGCCCAAAAATCTCCCCATGTGGCATTGATGGAAACACTCATACTCCACATGTGACCAATGCTCCTCTCATGTTTCTCTCCTCATGTTTCTCTCCCCCTTTGACATCAATGTAAAATGGTATCTGCCCCTAGGTCTTCTCCCCATGTCTTCATGATTCTAATATTTCTCTTCTGATCTTACTCTTTCTCCCCCTTTGACATCATGGGTAAAAGGGTAACTTCCCCTGCCAATATACCTCGTCTAAACAATCTTTCTATGACTTCATGCACTCCCTGTATCTTCATTTTTCTGATCTATTTCTATGACAATTTCTTTTCCTTGACGTTTCTGCAAGATGTTGTGTAGATCAATGTGGGATTCTTTCTTTCCTCTATTATGGTGTTCTTTTTCCATTGGTGCTTCCACTTGTAATCGAATGACATATATAAAACACATTCAAAGTTACTTGACTTCAAGTCTTTATGTCTTGTCAAGTTCACATCAATGACCATACCTTATTCTAATGATATAGCTTATGTTGTGCCTTTTGCTACTTGCCTTCTTGATTCCACTTTTACATTGGTTACACTAATTCCAATTGTTACTATCCTTTCATCCACTATCATGTATCTATTTAGACCCTTCAAAGCTCTCATGAATCCATGTATGTCCATATGTAATAAACTTCCCGTGACTTTGCTACTCAACTGCATACAATGTTGACCCATTTGTTGATTACAACATATTTCAACTTCTCAAGTTGTCTTATCAATTTTACAAATGAGACTCTACATGTCTACAAAAATATGAATATGTCCCTATCTCAAGGCATGCATGGAATCCTCTATACAATGAGTCTCTGTCACTCTGAAACTGCATGTCCAAAAACTGCAAATACTTCAGACTTCTTGAAAGATAGTTCTATGATATGTAGAGTTTCTTCTTAGACTCCTCCTCTTCAATATTCATATTTACTGGGAGTCTCTAAGCCATATGGCTTAGAAAAATACTCGCTTTGATGCAGACTAATATTCCTCTTTGTTTGCAGATTCATCATCACCCTCTTTTTGAATTCTAACCTCTTCCTCTTTTCCTATGGATTCATCATGATCTCGCACTACTACAAATCATGTGAGTATGATCTATGGGTCATGGTATTCATTCACCTATTCTTCTTGTTTTTCATTTATTCTCTAAATATTTATGTATCTGACATCTTCCTTTTTCCCTACAAATTTGTCATGATCTTGTACTATTACCAATCATGAGAGTATGAATTATGGGTGTCCTACATTCATCTATTCTTCATTTACCTATTCTTGTTTTCTTTTCCAAACCTTCTTATATTTGATATCGATTTTCTCTTTCATAGAAGTATCCATCATGATTCTATAATCACGAGCTATATTTCCATAGTTATGGAATTTGTAACATTCAATATTATATGGAGTCACATATACATTTCTTGCTTAGCCATTTCTTCCATAAGATCTACAATCTGCAGCTTTAAGTCCAAAGTTAGTGCTAATAAAACAATGACCATAAAAGAAACTTTCACACCTGCGAGTGAATGCTCTTCTTTGTCATGTAGTCCTTCTGAATTCATGCCTTGGTTGATCATTATCTCCTCTATTGTTTTTTCCTTCACAATGATTGAAGCTTCTTTGATACCTGAAAGTGGAGGGTATTCTTTGATATATGTCTCCTCTGCAATCTTCTTCTTCAGTTCTCTTCATTTCTGGAATGCTCTTCTTTGAGGGCTCATATTCTTCCTTCTTAGTAGGGCCTTTGATGAATTCTTCATAACTTTTAGTCTTCTCTTCATTCTTTCTTTATAGCAACATGTAACATTTCTATTTAGCTTTCTTTATTGATGATGTGGATCTTTCTCTCTCTTTAGTGTTCTTGTTGAGCTTGACAATTTTTTTTTTTAACGAAAACGATTATATTTTATTTTAGAGGGGTGGCAAAGCCACAGATTCAGTTACAAATTGCCCCGAGTTTCTTCAGGCATACAGATCAAAAATCAAAATGTGATGCAACACTGTTTCAACATAAGGTTTCAGCATCTGTTTTTCAGCATCTGTTCCAGCACTGTGTTTCAACAAATGTAACAACACTGTGTTTCAGTTGTTACAGCACCGTGTTTCAGCACTGTGTTTCAGCTTCTGTGTTCTAGCATCTATGTTTCAGCTATTACAACTTCTGTGTTCCAGCATCTGTGTTCCAACATCTATGTTTCATCTTCTATGTTCCAGCATCTGTGTTCCAACAACTGTATTTCTGCATCTGTGTTCCAGCTTCTGTGTTTCAGCACTGTGTTTCAGCTTCTGTGTTCCAGCTTCTGTGTTTTAGCTGTTACAGCTTCTGTGTTCCAACATCTGTGTTTCAGCTTCTGTGTTCCAGCATCTGTGTTTCATCTGTGTTTCAGCTGTTACAGCACCGTGTTTCAGCTGTTTCAGCACTGTGTTTCAGCTTCTGTGTTCCAGCATCTGTGTTCCAGCATCTGTATTTCTGCATCTGTGTTCTAGCATCTGTATTTCTGCATCTGTGTTCCAGCTCTATTACAACACTGTGTTGCAGCTTCTGTTCCAGTTATCTTTCTCAGGCGCCTAATGCCTTCTACATTCTTTTACAAGCTGCTGTCATTTTCAAGGAATACATATTTTAACTGGATCCCCACCATTTACGCTGAGTTCTCCTTGGGACAAAAGGCAACCTTCGTTGGCTAGTTTGTCTACTTCTTTATTTGAATCTCTGAGAATATGGAAGCACTTGAAGGAGGTGAAATCTTTTAGAATGTATCTTAACCTTTGCAGATTCTTGTTTAGCCCAGCATCTTTAAACTGTCCTCTTGAGTGTATTATTTTGATCAAGATCTCAGAATCTCCAAATGCTTGTAGTTCCCGGTGTCCTCTTTCCCTGACTATCTGGCAAAATTTGATCAAACTCAGAACTTCTTCTTGATTATTGGTTCGCTGTCCAAGACCCCAAAAAAAGGTTTCTAGTTTCTCCCCTTCGCTAGAATAAATGATTCCTCCTGTTCCCGCTGTCCCAGGGTTTCCTTTGGAGGCACCGTAAAAAAAGGCTGAAGTTTTGCCTTGTTTTTGCACCAACTCTGAAATATGTCATGGCTGTCTCTTAACCTCCATTCTGTTTCAAGATGGGGTTTTTCCTCACTATGGGTTTGAAGATTCAGCACAGAGGAGCCAAGCCACTCCTTTTCTTCCTGCAGAATCGAGGTATCGGTTTTGTGATTTTGGGAGCTCAAAGTTTCTAGTAGGAGGCCTTTTGCTTTCGCTGCTACCATTTGGGGGGTCCATTCTGTGTTGTTAAAGATTTGCTCATTTCTTGCTAGCCATAGCTTCCAACACACGAACTTGGGGATGGAGATCCAGATTCTGGCCCATAATGTTTTCAGGGAGAGCGAAGGGTATCTATCCTTCCAGCTAGTGAAAAGTTCCACTACTGAAATGTTGGTGGGAACAACGACCTTGAGGCCTTGGAGTGTAAGATGCCAGACTTTGTTTGCGAAATGACAGCCTACAAATAAGTGGTCCAAGGTTTCCATGGCTTCTCTGCAAAGACAACATCTGTGTGGTCCGGCAATATTTCTTTTCAATAAATTTTCTCCCGTCAGAATCTTTCTGTGCATTAGTGTCCAGAAAAAGAAGTCGACCTTCAGGATCGCCATCGAGTCCCATACCTCCAACCAGAGCCTTGCCGGGAGAGGTCTATTTTGTTGTTGCTGGAGCAGAGCATAGCCTCTAGCTATTGTATAAATTCCTGTGGGTCCCCAGCCCCAAGTGTCTTTTCCTGTCCTGTGCACAGGGGTTGCCTCTCGAAGCTATGCTTTGAGCATCTCAAGTTGCTGAAGGAGGCAATCTGGGACATTACTGAATTGCCACTCTGACCAAGATCCGTCTTCATCCCACTTTGATATGTCAATAATTCTCTGGATACTTCTGTTCTCAAGAAAATCGCGAATTTCCTTCAGGCCAGCGTTTGAAGCAATGGGCGGATTCCCCATTATACTGTCAGTCCAGAGTTTGGTCCGTTTTCCATTGCCAGGGACACGATACAAGTGTTGATTGAAAAATCGTGCCCCTTTAATACACAACTGCCATAAAATCGTGGTTTTCCTGCTCACTGCGTTTTGGAGATTTCGAATTTTGGCGTTTGGGATGTATCTGTGACTTAAAGTTTTGCTGACTAGATGTGAGGGGTCACTGTGCATCTTCCACAAGATTTTTCAGCCCAGAGCAGTGTTTGCAAGTGCTGGGTCACGAATCTGCAATCCTCCTTCTCTCAGAGGCCGCTTGGTTGTCTCCCAATTGACTAAATGAAATTTTCTTTGGTTCCCTTTCCCACCATGCCATAGGAAATCTCTCAGGAGTTTGTTGATATGTCCTGTTATGGAATTGGGCGCTAAGAGATAGGACGCTTGATATATCGGCAGTGAGGAGATAACTGCTTTTATCAAGGTTAATTTGCCTCCATGGGTGAGCCAGTAACCTCCCCAGGCTTCGATTTTTCTTTTGATTTTTGCTAAGACTCCTTCCCACAGGCTGAATCTATTTACACCAAGTGTTAAAGGCAACCCGAGATACTGTATATTTTCCCATTTGGAGTGTCCTTTGAACCCCAAGGTACTTGCTATCTTCTGAGTTTCATGATATGCTACATTCCAGCTGTAAACAACACTTTTTCTTTCGCTTATAAGAGCTCCAGACACCTTGCAATACGCTTGAAGAGTGCCCTTGAATGCAGTGGCTACTCTGTTTGAAGCTCCTCCTAGAAGAAGAGAGTCATCCACGAACAGAGCATGGTTTATGGGCTTCAGGTTCTTCGTTATTCTAAGTCCTGGGGCTGCCCCTATTAACATTTCCTGTTCCAACTTCTTGCTGAGGGTATCCGCCATTAATATGTACAGAAATGGAGAGAGGGGGCATCCTTGCCTCAGCCCCCTCGTAGCTTTGAAAAAATTTGTTGGTTTCTCGTTCACCAATGGGGAAATCTAAGGGCTATGAGTACATGCGTTTATCAACTTTACAAAGGCAGGATCAAATCCGAAAGAGTGGAGCACTTGATACAGGAAGGACAAATTTACTCTGTCAAAGGCATTTTCCATGTCAAGCTTGATCAGCATGCCTTTCTCTTTTCTGAGATTGTTGGAGTGCATAGCTTCCTGGACTTGGATTACATTATCCAGGATATGTCTCCCTTTGAAGAATCCTCCTTGCGATTCTGAGATAAGATTGCCCAACAAAGGTTTTATTCTGTTTGCAAGAAGTTTTTCTATAATCTTATAAGAGGCATTACATAGTGAGATTGGCCTGAATCTGTCGAAGAAGGCGGGGTTTGTTTCTTTTGGGATTAGTGCTAGGAAGATAGAATTAGTGCTGCCTCCTATTTTTTCTTTTTGAAGGACTCCTTTTATCATTCTTATGAGGTCAGATTTGATTATATTCCAGCAGATCCTGTAAAAATGGATAGTAAACCCATCTGGACCTGGGGTTTTGTCCGGGTCCATGGACCAGATGACTTTGCTAAGTTCTTCTTCACTGATTGGGCTCAAAAGTGATATATTTTCCTCTTTTGTGACCAATGCCGGGATATTCAAGAGAAATTCATTGTAATCTTCTTCATTGTCATGGTTCTCTTTGCTGTAAAGTTGTTGAAAGTGTGAGACAACAACATCCTTTATTTGATCTATTCCTTTGCAGAGCTTCCCTTTGTTGGTCGTGATATCAGAGATATGGTTCCTGGAGAGGCGGGCTTTGAATTGGCGGTGGAAGTAGGATGTATTCCTATCGCTAGCTTTCAACCAAAGGCTACGGGATTTCAGCCTCCAGTACTCTTCTTCCTTTCTGAAGGCGCGGTAAGTTCTGCATTGAGCTTGTTGCTCCTTTTCCAGTTCTATTCTGGCAGTGTCTATTGTTTCCATCTCGAGCTGTAGCTGTCCCAGCTGCTGCACTGACTCCTTTCTTTGGGTATTGGGGTTGCATTCCGAGAGTTTGCTCCACTCTTTGAGGGCTTTTTTTGTTATTTTTAGTTTTTGTTCCCAGACAAAATTGGGGGAGCCATTAACTGGGGTAGACCATGCCCATTGAACCGTGTCTACGAACCCACTCTTTGATTTCCATAAGGGGCTGAACCTGAATGGGATTGGGCCTAAATTTTCTTCGTCCTCTAGCTGGAGCAATATGGGTTTGTGGTCCGAGGTGAGCTTGGGGAGGATGGTAGTGGAGATCAGCTTCCTTTCCAACAGTAGAGTGCTTTGAACCAGAAACCTATCCAATCTGGCAGAAATGTGTTCCTCCCGCATCCTGTTATTGGTCCAAGTGTACAACCCTTTACTTGGTTTAAAGTCGATGAGGTCCCACTGCTGTATGATGTCTTCTACTACAAAAATCATTTGGTCCATGCTGGGCCTTCCTCCCGTTTTTTCTTTTCCATTCATGACTAGGTTGAGGTCTCCGACAATGATTATATTGCTTGGGGAGTTTTGCTCTAGAAATTCGTTTAATGTTTTCCAACAATCTTTCTTTTCATTGTGCAGAGTTGGAACATATAAATTGAAAAGTGCAATRRTTAACTTACTTGYTRTGTBYTTGAGCTCTGTAAAGCTCCAGTRYTGCGTGTTATAGGAGTTGACGAGACTGAACTGCTCTGCCTTCCAYAATGTTGCTATGCCTCCGGAGGTACCCCTTGCGCTGATTGCCTTCCCTGTGTTTTTCTTCCATTTGTGTTTGCTGATCTCTAGAAGGGCTTCCCCTTCAATTTTTGTCTCTTGGAGCATGAGGATATCTGTTGGTTCCACTTTCATCAGGTCCTTGATCGCTTCTATTTTTGCCGGGTTCTCCAGTCCTCTACAGTTCCAAGAGACGATTTTCATTAGTTACTGTTGGGGGTGATTGGGCCTCCTCCTTTTAGAGACCTTATTCTTGTGTTTCTGCCAATTGACATTTCTATGGTGGGCTGGCTTCCTTGGGTCTTTTGTCTTTCTGCCTCTTCCTCCCTTGCTTCTTTGCGAGATTTCCTCCCTGCTCTTTTGGTTGGCCTTTCTAGGATCTCGTCCTCCGAGGAGCTTGATGGGTCTATTACTTTCTTTCTGGATATGTCAGCATATGTTGGAGAGGGAACTACTTCCAAGGTTCCTTCCGCTTGCCCAGGTACCCCTGTGTCTTTCCCAGTTGGCGGGGGGCTTGATTGTGTCCTGCTGTCCATAAATTCTGGTTCTTCTGTGTCATTGTTGACCTTTTCTGTTTGAGGATCTACATGCGACGGGGGATTAGAGCTCCCGACGATTTTCTCTGGCTCTATTTGCCCGGAGTTGCCAGTCTTGGTTGCTCCTTTGGATCTAGATTTTGCTGTCCCTGTTTTCTGTACTGCTGTCCACTGATTTGCTTTCTCATTTTCACTTTATTCTACATTCTTTTTCTTGTAGTGCCTTGCGAAGTGTCCGTAGCCGTGGCAGTGCCGACATTTGAAGGGCAGCTGCTCGTAATCTAGCTCCTGAAAGTGCGTCCAGTCTGCAGCCGTGAGCTTAATTGCCTCCGATAATCCCACTTCCATATCAATCTCCACGCAGATCCGTGCGCATGAGTACTGATCTTTTCTCACTGCTTGATCTATATACCTTCCGAGCGTGTTTTCGATTGCATGCAAAGATTTTTGGTTCCAGCAGTGTAGGGGGAGATGAGGTAAACGAACCCACACTGGGACGGTCAAGGGCACATCCTGGGCTGGGTCGAAGTCCAGAGTCCATTTGTTCAGGTATAAACCCTGTGGCCCCATGAAGTACGACCCATTTCTGAAGATGAGGTTTTTGTCTTCAGGGTTGTCAAAGACGAATACAAAATATCCTTTCCCTACGAAGTGGCTCTTTATTCCTTCTGTTATGAGAGGGTTCCAGTTCCTCTGCACCCATGCATCTACGGATTTGGGAGAGGGCCAGAGTCCGGTAAATTGCCCGATAAGTCCCATGTCTACTAAGTTGACTGTCGTTATGCAAGTTTCTTCCAAAGGAAATTCGACACTGGGGATGCTGTCTAGTTTCTTCATGAATTTCTGTTGCACTGCTGACGACGGTCTCTTGGAGGCTGCAGCGACCAGCTTCCTAAATGCTTCTAGTTCTGGCAATGGGGGAGGGTTAGGAATGGCGCCCCCACCAGCGTCCATGGCCCTAAACAATGCAGAGAGCCCGAGCTGGGTCGCGGCCTCATGCCCCTGCGTGCTGGGTCGCGTTTTTTAACTGAGCATTTTGAGCTGGCAATACAATCCAAAAAGAATTTTTTCTTCGATATGAGCGGATCTGAGCCTGTGGCTCTCAGGTTGAGCTTGACAATTTTAACTCTTAATGTAACAACATATTCTTCAATATTCTCACATTCTTTTTCTTTCTTCATCATACAGATCTTCATGACTTCTTCCTTTCTCTTTTATTCTTCAAGTTGGGTTTTCAAGGAGGCAATTTCTTCTTCAATTATTCTTTCCTGTTGACTGAATTATGCTTCAAGTTTATTTAAGTCTTTGAGATGGCTAGTCAAAATATTCTCTCTTATTTGCTTCATTTCTTTGTGCTACTATTTCTTCTTCCAAAATTTGATTTTCTTCCAACTAACTTTTGCATGCTTCATCAATCCTTCTTGCTTCTTCTACTTGGAAGTTTAGGTTTGTACTCATATGTTGGACTTCTTCAGAGCTAGTGTTTTGAGACTCCCTTTCTATCTTGATCAATTCTTCCTCGAGTGACTTATTTTTCTCTCTTTCTTTGACCAGCTTGTCTAAGGCATTGGTTATGTGTCTCTCATAATATTCTTCTTCTGAATCTATCTGACCTGATGAGCTCTTCCTTCCCATACTAACTCAACCTGTTTTTCATCTTCTTTATCATGATCAACATGCTCTAGAGGATATTCCTTTGAGTAGAAATTCAGTAGCTTATCCCAAAGTTATTTGGTTGATGGAAATTGTTCCACTTTGGTTTTTAACGGATCCAATAATCCTTCCAACAGGAAATTCATCTCTATTTTTTTGTTTCTCTTCAATTCCTTCTTGGATGCAGTCTTCGGTTTCTTTGAATTGGTGTATCTTGTAACAATTGAGTACCAAACATCATACCCTTGTGCTCCTAGAAATGATTTCATCATGTTTCTCCATAGCTCATAGCTCAGAACATTTTGACCATCAAACTGTGGTACTCTAATCTCAGCGTACTCCATGAACTTCCTTCTAGTGGTCAAAATATTTTGTTGAAGCACCCTCTCTAATACCAATTGTTGGAA
>ML785609.1:559190-585817 GCA_009831015.1 Picea engelmannii | reverse complement strand
TCAGGGCCTTTCCAGCAGTGGGGCCTAGATTTTATTGGAGAAATTCACCCTCCCTCCAGTGGGCAGCATAGGTGGATCCTGACTGCTACAGATTTCTTTACCAAGTGGATTGAAGCTATTCCCACCAGGAGTGCTTCCCACAATGTAATCATCGGATTCTTGGAGGACCTCATCACAAGGTTTAGCTGTCCAAATAAGATTGTCACCGATAATGCAACAACTTACGGATCTGAGCCATTGGCAAGGTTCTGTGAGCAGTTTGGAATTAAACTGATTCACTCCACCCCATATTACCCGCAAGGAAATGGTTTAGCAGAGTCCTCCAACAAAAGTTTAATAAGAATCATCAAAAGGTTGTTGGAAGACAATCAAAGGGCCTGGAACTCGAAGCTTAAATTCGCCCTATGGGCTGATCGAGTGTATACAAAAAGAGCTATAGGCCTCTCCCCTTTCCAGTTAGTTTACGGAGCCGACGTTGTTTTCCCTTCTCAGCTAGCCATCCTTGTAGCGAAATTCTTCCAGGACCATCAGGAGGAGCCTGATGACATGATCAGAAGGATTCATCAGCTAGTAGAGGTCCAACAGACTAGGGAGCAGACAATGAACAGGATTCAAGACCATCAGCAGAAGATCAAGCAAGTTTTCAACAGGAAGGCCAAGAAGGAGCATTTCCAGGTAGGAGACCTGGTACTGAAATGGGATGCTCCTAAACAAGATAAGGGCAAGCACAGCAAATTTGAAGCCCTTTGGATTGGGCCTTTCAGAATCTCCGAGGCTTTTTCAAACAACACATACAGGTTGCGAGATTTAGAAGGTGAAGAGGTCTTCGGTGGCCCAGTGAATGGGCATTTCCTGAAAAAATACTTTGTTTGAGTCTCAGATGACTTTTTGTTTGTAAATATTGTCCTTTTGTTTCTCAGCTCGATCGCTTTTTATTTTTGCTCCCTAATAATGACTCCATAGCCCAACAGAAGGCGATTGGAACTGCAGGAGGAGTTCTTAAAGCATCGCAGGGACATACTCTATCCCCCATGGAGCCTAATGTTAGTAACATTTTTGGTATCTGGATTTTAAAGGGAAAGACGGCCGAGATCTTTCGAGTCTCGAAAAACCGATGGGATCCTAGCCGTTAATTTTGGCAGGACGCGTGTCAGACATCAGAAGGAAAGTCGAGATTTCAGCTCATCGGGGAATTGGAGTTTCTAAAGGCAGAGAACTCTTACATGGGTAAATCGCGATGCGCAATTGCCCAACTAAATCAGAGCCGCCCATCAGCTGTGGCACGTGGCAAAAGATCCTGCGGAGTCAGGGATCGGGGATACGAAATTCCCATGCGCATGATATTAGGAATTCCGATATCCCGATATCGGGGGTAGCTTTTCATAGTGGAAGACAGGTGGCAGGCTATGCACCAAGAAGCTGATCGTCAACAAGTCAACGGTCATAAGCTATCGGGTTTCGGGGGATAGCAAGTTTAGTGGACACAAACAACGTGTCGTCAGGAACGTCGAAATCCCGATGGAAAGTTGAACCATGGTCGCACAGGGACAGGTCATATGGACTATGGACTAGCCGGTAGGGGCCAATTCCTGAAAGAAGGAGCTCATCGCATATCAGGATATCGGCATTCCCAGATGCAAGGAATTCGTGCACTCCAAACTCACGAATCCCGAATTCCCGAAATCCCAAAACATTCATCACAGACCTCCATTTACTGCCGCCACATCCTTCTCCCGTACCATGACATCTGCATTTTCTTCTCGGCCACTGTGTTCCTCCACCTGGCTCATACACTTCAAATCTCATGGATCCTGTCACTTGTATCTGCCCTATCGTTTTCCCTGACCGATCACAGTCCATTCACCACTTCACGACAACTCGTCAGGCCTACCATGATCCCTCCAAGCAAGATTCAAATGGTAGAATATGAAGGTTTCCATGTCCTGTAGCTACAGAGTCGGCCAGGTCCTTTCCCGATCCTAATGGAACAGTTATTGCGACAGTTGATGATGGTTAAACATCGTTTCCTCCATTAATGGAAAGTCTGGAATTGACTGTAAGCTTGTCAATTCTTTCTCAGGTCCTTTGTAACGCGATTGCGTCTGACTGAAGTCCACGACTGCCTAGAGACTGCAGGCGCAGTAAGCATACAGACGTAATGTCTTCAATGCCATGCCTCGATTCTGCTTCCAGTATTTTTGTTCCAAGTATATGTAGGCATTTTGGCCACTTTTGTAAGCATCGATGGTTGAGCAGAGCTCCCTGGTTGTAAAATTTTAATGAAGCATTGTTGTTTTGGTTATGTATGAGCTTTGGAGACTTCTCTCCTTATGAATGCCAGTTTCTATCATATCTTTGTTTACACTGCATTAGAGCAACTCGGAATTGGAGGATCCAGTCGAGCCGTAACTATTATAGGATGATGTTGTAATGGATCACTGTAATAGTTACGGAGCCTTTAATCAGTCCCTGTAATTCTCTTAGCGCTGAATGACTTGGAATTGGAGGATCCAGTCAAGTCCTCTTTCAACTTCTTGAAGCCCTGAACTGGGAGGATCCTGTTTTCGGATTTTTTCCTCTGCAAACTGCTGCAAGCCTGATGCCCAGAGCTGTCTGTCCACTTTCTCCCAAGTCTTCCACCTGTTCATGTTTAAATCAACCCACTGGCTGAAGTTAGGATTCCAGACCTCCTCTGTCCTTTATGTACCAGACTCAGTCCCTGAGTTAGAGTGATACCTCCTAGAGCCATTCTCTCCATTTGATCACCCTTCATAAACAAATCGTGACATAAAACTGATGGGCGTTGGGCTCTGCTCCTGCAAGCAATCCAGGAGTGACTTCTAACGCTAACAGGATACAGAAACAAGAATAGGACATAGGGCCTTGGAATAGGATTTTGTGAGTAAAATTCTCCAAGGGTATTAAACTAAAGATATGTGTGTAACTAGGGAGTGGTTAAATCCATTTTGTAATTAGTGATGTCAGGAGGCTCCACTCACACCGTAGTTAAGAACAAGGTCATGCGAAGTTGGTTGTAGAGATATCACTCTAATACCTTCCTAGCCTCAAAGATATTTATGTGGTTTCATTCATATATGGGGGTCTTTCTAGTACCTTTACTGTAACAACCCCATCTCATATGACTCCTACAATGTACAACTGGTAAAAGCACCCTTAAATATATATATATTTTTTGTGTGTGTGTGTAGGAAGGTAATAATGGCATTATACTCAACATTGCAACATGATGACAACACAACATATGCAACTCATGCAACAACAACATAACGACCTAACATAAAAGAACATCAAGCACCTAGAAGCAATGTACGACATCAACTGACGAAAAATAAGAATGACTACCTGCCTATCCTACCCTGCAATGGTTAGGACCTCCATGACACATAAGAAATGCTCAAGCCCAGGTTCCCATCGATTTTGACCATTTAATGTCTCAGGGCTGGCGACTGTTTTGAGGAACAAGGAGGTGTCTACATACCGCCCGACACAAGTAGACCAAGCCACTAAGCTAAGGACAATCATTAACTATAATAAACAAAAACACCCTCAATGGAAGGCACAAGCTAAAAACGATTCCGCCAACCATCCAACCATTAATCAGGGCTAAATGGTCATTATCTATGATTTAAATTGGTGGTAATTACAGAACGATTAACTAGTCTAAATTCCATTAGTCAACGAGTTACCAAACGAACTTAACATGAATTACGACTCAATTTAGCGAGTTTGAGTTACCAATTAGAAAACATCTATAGATCCAACTAACATCAATTACATATCCAGTTTAGTAAGTCTAAATTTCATCTAGTCAACTAATTGGCAATTCTAACTTGACCTTATAGGCAAACAAGCTAGCAAGTATAAATCATGATTAGACATTAACTACACATATCCAATTATATCCATAAATGTATGTAACGAGATCAAACAAGTACATGAACCATTAATAAGAACTTGTTTAAGAGGGAAAAAAAAACATCACTCCTTAAGAGATAATTCTAGTTAAAACATGATTATACCTAATAGAATTAAAGAAAAGTTAGTAAATAGAAGCATCGGTATGATTCTAGTTACATCATCCAATTGAGTTAAAAGAGAGGAAGAAAACATGGAGTTTGAAGAGATGGAAATAAAAGAATCCACTTCAGGAAAATGATAGTGTAAATTATCTTTAATAAGCAGATCTTCATTACAATCAACCTTGAGTGAGAAGTATATCAAATATTACAAAAATTTGATACTATAGTTAATAAAATAGATAAAAACTTTAAGAATAGAATTAATAAATAATTAACCTTTAATTACAACACAAATAGCACATTCATTCCTCAATCTATAATTTGAATCTTATTCTTACACCATTCTCTAATTACCATAAATTCCTATTTTATTAAGAAAAACAAAAAACACACCGAATATAATTAAGGATTTATTAAATTATATATGGATTCTCTCATCATGCATAAGTGTACGCCATGTCCTAAGTTATATTAGCTCTCATTATATTGTGGTCAACAAGACAATGATTAATGAAATAAATAGGGCTAAGCTAAGCTATGCACACACAGTCGGAAATTTGTTGTCTAGAATAAAGCACTCAATGCCAGGCACAAGAAAAACGAATATCGCTGTCTAAAATAAGAAAAACGAATTACAGATTCGCTCACTGCCAGGCACAAACAAAATGAAATTGCTGTCTAAAACATGAGCAAGACGAATTTCTAATTCGCTCACTGCCAGGCACAAGCAAAATGAAATCGTTGTCTAAAACATGAGCAAAACGAGTTACTAATTCGCTCACTGCTAGGCACAAGAAAAAAAAATTGTTGTCTAAAACATGAGCAAAATGAATTACTAATTCGCTCACTACTAGGCACAAGCAAAACGAAATCGTTGTCTAAAACATGAGCAAAATGAATTACTAATTTGCACACTGTCATGCACAAGCAAACGAAATCGCTGTCTAAAACATGAAATCGTTGTCTAAAACATGAGAAAAATGATTTACTAATTCGTTCACTGCCAGACACAAGAAAACAAAATTGTTATCTAAAACATGAGCAAAATGATTTACTAATTCGCTCACTGCCAGGCACAAGCAAAACGAAATCGCCATTATAAAGGGATGAACACAGAGGGTGAAATCACCATTAAAGAGTTGACGATTGTGCAGAGATAAATCACCAATAAAAGTGAGGAATATGTTGTACGAGGTCACCAATAAAAGGGATAATTATGCAGAGTGGAATCGCTTACCTGAAGTTGAGTTTTTACCAAAAAACGCATACCCAACAGTGGGAACAAATGCCTTAGAAATGAAATCCACAGGGTAAGTTAGCCATAAAAAATTTGCAGAGGCCAAGGTAACATTTCCAGCCCAACACCCCAGAAATGAAAAATGCAGACTAGAATAATTTGTATGCAATCAAACAAATGGGCAAAGCTCAAGATAACATTCATCAGATATTAATGTGTAGAGATAAAGGCCATCAGTAACAAACATAGAGTTAAGTTGTGAGGGAGGTAATGCAACACAATGCTGGTTCATCCAAATATATATAAAAACGTAAAGATAAACTTATCTGGCGATTAGAAACCATAGAATTAAAGAAACATTGCCATCAATCAAAATTTCAAGGTTATTTAAACGCACCAAGGAGCAAGTCAAACCTTCAGCCAAGGACAACATCAAGGGTAGACGGTTAACAGGTTCATCCGTTGCTCATCATCCTCACACATAAAAGCAGGGTGTTGAGATCCATAGGTCTTTTAATGCTAAGGCGGTGACCATAGATCAGGCTCCTGGCTGACTACTCAGGCAAGGACTGAGGAGCTAGGGATGAAAGGCCAACAACCATTAAGGATTCAATCAATCACAGCCAGGTGGTCAAGACATGTAGGAAAATGAAAGCCATAGGAGCCAACAACCATTGAGCTAGGCTAAGAAAAGTTTCATTCATATTTTTTAAAAACATCTCTTTACTTCTCCATTAAATAAGAAGAACCAAGCATAAGTCCTAATATATTCTACCATACAAAATGAAAAGAGTGTACTATTTCCTGATCACCCGCTCTGAATGACGTTTGCACGCTCCATGCAACTCCCTCTTGCCGACCGAAAAGACTTCAACGGTACCTCCCAGCCAATGCTAGGGGTACTCTTCTTCCCCCTTAGCCCCCCCGAGCCCCAAAGGGGCCACACACACTATCCAGAGATTTCGACTAGCTCCCAGCTTGCCTCGCAAGGTTGAGCTACCACTCCTCTCCAAGATGGATATCCCAACTCCCACAAGTAAATCAGTCAAGTAGATATTTCTGTAGTGTAACGTTACGCAGACAAAAGATCCCTCCTTTACCGCCATCACGTCCCTTCATTATATAGAGTTTTTTGGTTCCTTACTTTCCAAAAATTCTCTTTTAGTTAAGTTTTTATAATTAATTTCCTAAAAATTCTTCTTCGTACAAGTGTCACCCATCCCCTACATTTCTCCATTATTTAATTTCTTTAATTAATTAATTATCTTATTTCCCTCACCCACCTAGAGTTACTCCTAGAATCACTCCTAGAATCACTCCTAGGTGTCCCTAAGTTCCCTTACAGGTTTTTAAGGCTTTCCCTATTATTAAATTGCTATATTCGGTTTAAATTAGAAAGCTCTTAAATGGTAGATTCTTTACTAAGTTGACTTTTCCCTTTTTCCCTTTTTATGTTTACCTCTTTTCCTAGTTTCCTAATATTTTAAATTTTCCCTCTTTCCCCTTTTTACTTAGAACTCAAAAAGGCAGGTGTTGAAATTAACCCTTTTTCCCTTTCTTATTTAATTAGTATATTTTAAATTATCAAAGTAATAAAACAATTAATTCCCTTTTTAAATTTTAATCCAACATATTTTTTTTGAAACAATTAATTTCTTAATCCCTTCATGTTACAATATTTAATGAAGATCATAATTATTATTCATGTGGTTATTATTATTATTTATAGAGAGATAAAATTTTACCACTAGCATAGTTTAGACTTAAACCTTACATTTTCGTATTGGGTGACATTTAATTAGGGATTTAAAAAAAAAAAATACTTAACACCTTATTCATCCTAAGGCCATCTAGGTTCATTCCTCTATCATCAACAATGCGACCTTCCCTTCAGGATGCACTAGGTTCTCCAAGGGTGCCACTCGCCTCATCTGTTCCCTTGCGTGATGTGCCCTTCAGGATTCACTACGTGCTCCAAGGGTGCCACTCGCCTCTTGAATGACTTGGTATACATCTCTAACCCCTGGAGTCAGTACTCCGCTAGGTGAACTTGTGGGAGACTAAGGTCCTCTAAGGAATAAGGCCCTTGCCTTATTGCGCATCCCTTAGAATCATCGTGAGTGATTGTCACAATGTGCCCTCATGACATCATGGGTCCTCTTGAACTAGGTAAATGTTAACCTATAGTTCGAGCCATGGCGAGAGTGCTAGTAGGATGTGGTAGGGATGTTTTTCACACCTCTCCCTCAACATATCTGGTAGTCGTGCATGACCCCTTTACTCCACATGTGAGTCTGGTCGACAAGCTATTGTTAGACTGCATCATCAACAAATCATGTCAGAACATATCCATATCATTTCATCTAATTAGATGCACTAATATCATAGTAAAACAATCAAACCCTAATGTTACACTCCCTGACTCGATCCAGAGTCCAAGGGGTTCCATCGATTCTTCTGCATCCTCGAGGTCCAAAATCCTGCACACTCAGTAAACCGATTCAATAACACCTGTCTATGTCAATGTAGTAAAAAAACATGTCATCAACCCATAATGCCTCATAATCAAAATCAAAAGTTTTAATAGCATAAACATCCGGATCACTTGCGAGCAAGTGTCCTCAAAGAATAAGTTTGCTTAGTGCACCAAAGCGGGATGTTACATACACCCCCTCTTGGTCTAAACTTCGTCCCGAAGTTTCACAGTATAAATGCCGAAATAAAGTGTATCACAGTATCATATGTCTATCTATCAAACAAAAATGGAAATTGCTGGCGCATATCACATGTGTCCTCCCAGGTCGCTGAGTGCGGACTATAATTGTCCCACTGGACCTTGACTTGATCTACCATTCGACGTCGTAGCTGTTGAAAGCAATGATCCAAGATGAGGACCGGCTCAACCATGATCACCCCCTCATCCGATACCTTCAAGGAACACATGTCAATAACATGTGTAGGATCACTAATATAATGTCTCAAAACAGATACATGAAAAACATTGTGCATATGCCTCAAAGAATTAGGCAAGGCTAGTCGATAGGCCATGGACCCCTTTCTCTCCACAATCTCGAAAGGTCATAGGAACCTAGGAGATAGTTTAGCTCCCTTCCCAAAATTGATCGAACTCTTATGCAGTTTAACCCGCAAGAAGACTCGATCACCGACGTTATAACTACGGTCGACACAACACACATCGACATAACTCTTATGTTGATCCTGCACTTCTTTAATCCTTTGTATTATTGTTTGCATTTGTTCTTCCATTTCTTGGATCGCTTCTGGGCCCACCATGACCCTATCCTCAAGCTGATCCTAACTCAAAGGCATCCGACATGGTCTCCTATAAAGAAACTCAAAATGCACCATCTTAATGGTGCTTTGGTAACTGTTGTTGTAAGCGAATTCTACCAGTGGTAAGAATTGTTCCCAATGCTTTTGTTGGTCCATCACATACATGTACAACATGTCCTCCAAGATTTGGTTCGTTCGTTCGGTTTTCCCATCAGTCTCTGGGTGATACGCAGTACTAAAGTTAAGTTGGGTTCCCAAGGCCTCTTGGAAACTTGTCCAAAATCGTCTAGTAAACACCGATCCTCAATCAGATATAATCCTCTTAGGCACGCCATGCATCCTCACAATCTCACTGATGAAAACTCTAGCTATGTTAGGTGGCTGGTATGTCATACGCATAGGAATAAAGTGAACACACTTCGTTAGAGTGTCTACTACTATGAAAATCAAGTCATGTCTCCTTGTCGTCAGTGGAAATCCAACAATGAAATCCATCGAAATAACCTTCCATTTCAATTACGAAATAGCGTGTGGTTATAGTAATCCTACTGGGTGTCTATGTTCAGCCTTTACCTGCTGACATTCTAGACATCTGGCCACATAGTTGACTATGTCTTCCTTCATTCCATTCCAAAAGAATAAGGGTTTAAGGTTTGCCCTCATCTTCATGACTCCCGGGTGAGCTATGTAAACTGCTCTATGAGCCTCACTCAGGATTAACATCCTCAACTCATCATTCGGTGGTACGTAGATCTAATTTTTAAACCTCAATAAACCATCACTATCAACTGAAAATCCTTCAAATCGTGGTACCCATCATTGTGTTTTGTCCGATAAAACCCTCAACCTCTTTGTACCAATCATCATCACGCTGTAAAGTTAGAATCTTTTCCCGTAGATTCGTCTGAAGAGGCAGCACCGAAAAGATGCATGGTCTCCGACTCAATGCATCCGCCACTCGGTTCACTGTTCACAGTGGTCATTCTTTAGATCAAACTTTCATCCAATAAGGTAGTGTCTCCTAACCTTCAAGGCATATATGATGGCTAACAACTCCAAATCATGCGTAGTGTAGTTCTCCTCATGCCTTCTCAATTTCCTTGAAATGTAAGCGATCACTCGTCCATCTTGCATCAAGACTCCGCCTAAACCCTCCTTGAATGCATTAGTGCATACCAAGAAGTCCACGTCCATGTCAGGGACCTTTAGTATCGGTGTTGTTGTCAAAAACTCCATGAGCCTCCGAAATTCTTCTGCACATTTCTCGGTCCAAACAAACTTCTTGTTTTTCTTCTGCAATTCCATGATCGGATTTGCTATCTTCGAAAACCCTTATACGAACCGTCGATACTATCCTGCTAAACCCATGAAGCTACGCACTTCCGGGACATTCATTAACGCAGGCCATTCCATGATAGCCTCAACCTTTTCTAGATCCATGATGATGCCTTCACTGGAGATGGCATGCCCTAAGTCATGAATCTTCGATTGGTAAAAAGAGCATTTGGACAATTTCCCATACAATTTGTGCTCTTGCAGAAACTGTAGTACCAAGCGCAAGTGCTCATCATGCTCCTCCATCGTATGAGAGTAGATCAAAATGTCGTCAATGAATACTTGGATGAACTTGTCCAAGTACTTGTGGAACACCCCATTCATCAAACTCATAAATACTCCCGGGGCATTTGTTAGTCCAAATCGTAAAATAGTAAACTCGTAATGTCCAAACCTCGTCTTAAAGGAGTTCTTAGGGACATCATCCTCCTTGATCCATAACTGGTGATACCTTGATCGCAAATCGATCTTGGAGAACACTGTTGCGCCCTTCATTTGATCAAACAAATCATCAATTCTTGGCAACGGATACTGATTCTTGATCGTGGCCTTGTTTAGTTGACAGTAATCAATGCAAACCTCCATGACCCATCCTTCTTTCATATGAAAATAACAGGTGCACCCCATGGTGACACACTAGGACGTATCAGTCCCAGGTCCAACAACTCCTTTAGTTGCATTTTCAACTATTGTAACTCTAGGGTTGACATCCAATAAGGCATCCTTGCTATCGGTTCAGTCCTCGATTTTAGGTCTATGGTAAACTCCAATTCCCTCTCCAACGACATCCCAGGTAACTCCTCCAGAAAGACGTCTGCAAACTCTCTCACCACCGGAGGGTGTTCTAGACCTTCCACTACTCCCTTCTCATTTAACACAAGGATCACATATACATTACATCCCTTTTTCATGCTCTTTTGAAGCTACAAGGAAGAAATGAACCTTAGGGAAATTCCCTGGTTCCGCCCTACAATCACACGTCTCTCTCCCTCATCATGGACCAAACTCAACTGTTTTGTCTTACAGTTGAGTATCGCCTCATTCGATTCCAACCAGTCCATACCAATCACGACATCATAAGATCCTAGGATCGTGACTTACAGGTTGGCCCTTGTGACAAACTTTCCCAGGTTAAGGACACAGCCCGTAACCTTTCCTCCAACCTTCTTTTTGGCTCCCGAAGCCATCTCTACAAAGCTGAACTCATCCTGTTCGACTGCCTTTACCTTAATCCTTTTTAGCGCTTCACCAGAAATGAAACTCTTAGTAGCATCGGGATATATCAAAATACTAAGGGTCTGGTTAGCGATGATACCTATCATCTCAAGCACAGTTGACTGATGCTTTGCCTAGCGATTATTCACCATTGCATGAATCTGATGGGCCTTGCCCATATCTCCCACGGTAGTGGGTCCAACTGATCCGGACACTCTATTCCTCTCCATAGGATAGTCGCGCTGGTAGTGTGGCTCCCCACACGTCCAACACCCCTTCTTCAACCCAGTAGTCCTGGTACCTGAAGTAGAAGATGACAGCCCACCGACCTAGAATCCTGGTCTGTTCTGCTGAATAGGCCTAAACTGCTGCTATTGCAGTCGACACTATTGTTGATGCTATGGTCCCCAATAAGGTGTCTCCTACTGAGGCATCGATCAATGAGGTGTAGTGAAAGTGGATCCCCTCTGGAAGCCACGATATCCCGACGTATGTCTAGCTGGTGTCTGATGCTGTTGTGCTCTAGATGAAACCTACCCTGCTGGTCTCACTGGAGTCATGGTCTGACCCTCGCTGATAATCTCCTCCTCTGCTATGAGGGCCTTCTGGATGACATCATGCAAGGTTTGAGGCATCAAAATCCTAACCTTTGCACGTAGGTTTCCATTAAGGCCGAACATGAACCTGTTGACCTTAACTTTCTCAGTGTTAAGGTGTGGTGCATACTGGAGTATCTCCATAAAATGGGCCTCATATTCGAGCACCGCACGACCTCCCTGTCGTAAGGCATTGAACTCATTGAGCTGACGCTCAATGAATTCCTCTAAAAGGTACCTCTCTTGGAACCATTCCTCGAACATTTCCCATGACACGTCTTCGATGACCATGTTCAACTACAGAAGGAGCATCTTCCACCATAGAAGAAAGCTCCCCTTCAGTTGAAAGAACACCATGCAGACCTTCATGTTGGAGGTATAATCGCGAAGTGGGAATCACATTGCCATGTTCTCCAACCATGCTTCGGTGGCTGCGCCATCCGGGACACCAAAGAACTTGAGAAATTTGACCTTCTCAAGTTCACGGTGAATGCTACCAGTACCGATCGAAGCGCATGATGGAACCTCAGTGGGTGCCGGTGCCCTGGCCTCATCTCTGTCCAAACAACTGATCAGTGCCTCAGACATGCACTGAAAAGATCTTGTAGTGCCTGTAAATACTAATTTTGATATAAATCATTTTTATCACACAAATAAATTAATCACCAACATATACGCAATATTCAACAAAGATTAATATTTAACTACAGTAAAAAAAAAAAAAAATCGCACTTTCATAACAAATTACTTACTTCTGATGCTAATTTCTGCCGATATGATTGTCTTTCCCCCCTGTTGCCTTGTTGTTGCTTTGATGCGTTGATCAACTCTGCCCAAACCGTGTTTCCTTCCTGCCAGCTAGAAGCAGCCTGTTCGGCTTCCTAGCTCCAGGGTACCATATGGATATCCTGGACCCCATGCCCAAAACCCCCAGCAAACCGGTGCCCCCCGTAATGATCCTTCCTCAACTACATAACTCAAACTCTCAAGCAGAAAATCCAAGAAAACCCTCAAAAATAATAATCATCCTTCTGTAAGCCTCCCCCCCTCATATCCCTCCTTCACCGACCCTTTTCTCCTCCCACTTTCCTTATCCTTACATTCGTTGTCTTATCCGATTATTAATGTTTCTTATCCTTACATTTAATGCTTCTTATCCCCTCCGTATACGTAATCCTTTAATTAAAAAATTAAATTGATTAACCCTCTTAAATTTAATACCCTTGTCATTGAATGTAATAGGTAATTAATTAATTAATTAATTAATCAAAATTATAACAATTAATTAATTAATAAGTATTTAATTAATATCATTATACCAATCTTTGTTTAGTTAATAACATGTTAGAAAAATTAATTACCTAATAAATTTTTACTTAATAATCCCTAAGCATATATTCAACTAGGGTTGTTACATACACCCACCCTTCAGGAAACTTTGTCCCAAAGTTAAGGTATCTTATGGTACAAAGGAAAAGAAACATGGTTCACACATTCATAACAATTAACCGACATTATCGGTAAGTAAGTCAAGAAAACTCGTACATACTAGTGTATATGTACAAGAAATGCATGTGTAGCTAGTACATACAAGTCTCGTGCATGTACTAATAATCAAAACTACCATCCTTTAGTAATTTGTGTATGCATCCAATCCAGTCAGCAAGACTATTCTTTTATAAAAGACAACAAAACAATCAATTGTTTGAGAAATCCTTTAATTACTATTATCTGGTTCAACAATTTTATTTAGACAAGTGTGGTTTAGTTACGTAATTATGAATATTCATATATACACATTTTTTTTTTTTTTGAAGGGAAAACATTAAATTCCACCACAAGACAAATCTCCACACTTTCTCAACTAATTCTACTCATCCTTCCTCCCTAACCTACTTCCATCTCCATTCCTATCCTTCCCCTCCTAGACTATCTTGGAGCATCAACTATATTGACCTAACTCCAAATAGAACCCATAAGCGGAAGTGTCACTATCTCGACCAAGCTTCCTTAGTAGGAATTTGACAGTCATCATCACGCGTCTTGGGGAGCGTGAACTAACATCGTCCTCCCATGACTTCAGGTTTCAGAAGATACACGGTGGGAAATGCCTCCACACCTCCTAATCATAACTAGGTTCCACACCCTACAATGGAATATACAGTGGCACCGTGTTGCTGGGGGTTTTGTCATCGTTTATTTGGTTTTGGGCAGTGTCATCACCTGAAATCATGCATTGGTCCACATATCATAGAAATGCATCCAAACCAATATAATTTCACATACAATATTCATACCATAATGTTTTTTGGCTAGTGGTCATGATATCCACTTTCATCATCTTTATCCCTTGGCTATTTCATAGCCCATAACCTCCAGATTAGTCTATAATAAAAACTCATACATTTCTATGCATTATCATCATGTAATTGCATACTATCATCATTTCAATTTGGTATCCCTGTAACGATAAATTAACATCAAAGTTTTCCAGTTAGAAATAGATCTCATAATATCCCATAATTTAATTTCGACACCCATTCATAAGATTATCATTTACCCAAAATAGATTGCATCATATCCAACATCATCCTATTAGCATTTAAACATTCATTAAATTCACATTCTCATAATATGTCACATCATATACATCATCATCAATAACATTTAAACATTCGTAAAATTTACATTCTCATAATAGATCACATTACATACATCATCATCAATAACATTTAATCATTCATAAAAGTTCATACATTTAAAGTTTAAGTGTATCACTTAATAGTTTCATTGTGACTAGAAAATAAAGTATATAGGCCTCAGGTAATCCTAGTTGTCTAAGTCAAAAGGGGGTGTTGCATACATCCAACCTTCGAGAAACATATCCTTGAGGTGGTCAAAAAAGTGAGGGATAGTCTCATCGTAGTGTCTCGGCATCTTCCCAAGTAGAAGATCCTGGACTATACTTGTCCCACTGGACCTTAACTTGGTCTACCAGATGGTTCCTGAGCTATTGGACTCTATGGTCCAATATGCGTAATGGTTCTACCATGAGGGTTTCCACGTCCGATACTTGCAATTCCTTCCAATTTAGTTTATGTGATTCATCGGCAACATAATGACGTAAAACAGATACATGAAATACATTATGAGTTTTATGCAAGTGGGGTGGCAGTACGAGACGATATGTAACGGGTCCAATTTTCTCTTGGATTCTGAATGGTCCTATAAATCGAGGTGACAACTTTGTTCCCTTCCTGAACCATATGGTACTCTTATTAGGCCTGATATGAATGAAAACCTGGTCTCCCACTTCATAACTTCGGTCGGTCCTGTGTGCATCCGCATAACTTTTTTGCCTATCTTGTGCTTCCTTTAGTCTTTTCCTAATCTGAATCACTTGTTCCTCCATTTCTTGAATCAATTCTGGCCCAACCGTTACTCGGTATTCTAGTCTATCCCAACTCAATGGCATTCTGCATGGCCTCCCATACAAAGCTTCATAGGGTGGCATTCCGATGGAGCTATGAAAACTGTTATTGTAAGCAAAATCTACCAAAGGTAGGTACTTCTCCCACTAGGTTTGAATATCCATTACATACATCCTAAGCATGTCTTCCATGACTTGATTTACTCTCTCCATTTTCCCATCTGTTTCAGGATGATAAGTTGTGCTTAAGTTCAACTGAGTCCCCAACACTGACTGTAGACTTGTCCAAAACCTAGAAGTGAATCTGGAGTCCCTATCTAAAATGATCTTCTTAGGTATCCCGTGAAATGGATAACCTCACTTACAAACACACGTGCCACATCAGTGACATCGTAAGTGTCTCTAACCAGAATAAAATGAGCACTCTTGGTTAACTTATCCACTATCATAGAAATGACATTGTGTCTATGAGATGTGAGTGGAAACCCCACAACAAAATCCATAGAGATGATTTCCCACTTGGACATAGGAACATCATGTGGTTGTAGGAGGCCTGCTGGGTGATGGTGGTCATATTTCACTTGTTGACATTCTAGGCATTTGGCGATTAAATGGACTACATCGCACTTCATGCCTACCTAGAAGAAGAGTTTCCTTATATCTGCATACATCTTCTTCACACCCATATGCACACAATAAAGTGCTCTATGGGCCTCCTTTAGTATGATGCTTTGAATATCCCCATCCTCAGGGATGTACATCCTTCCTCGATATCTTAACAGTCTATTTGTTTCCAGACTATATCCTTCATACTTTGGATCTAACTGCCTCCTACTCTGGAGGTTTCAAGTAACCTTTAAATACCAACTGTCTTGTTGGAGTTGTGTCAACACATGTTCCCTCAGATTGACCTTTAAGGTTACCAAGGAGAAGATATGTGGTCTCCTACTCAAGGCATCTGCGACCACATTTTCCTTTCCCTTGATGTACGAAATACCAAAATCGTATTCAATCATAAACTCACTCCATCGCCTTTTCCTGGCATTCAGATCTCTTTGAGTGAAGAGATGTTTTAAAATTTGATGGTTTGTTTTGATTTGAAAGTTTTTCCCCACAAGATAGTGCCTCCAAATTTTCAGAGCTAGCATTACAACTGCCAACTCTAAATCATGAGTCACGTATAGCTCTTCATGTTTCTTCAACTTCCTTGATGCATAAGTTATCACTCCTCCATCTTGCATTAGCATAGCCCCCAACCCTTGCTTCGAGGCATCCATGCAGACTGTGAAGTCCTTTTCCATATCCGACACTTGTAGAATTGGTGCACTGGTTAGTAACCTCTTAAGCTCAATGAATGCACTATCACAGTCTTCTGTCCATTCATACCTGACCCCCTTACGTTGCAAAGTGGTGATGGGTTTCTCTATTTTTGAGCATCCTTCCACAAATCTTTGGTAATAACCTGCTAGTCCCATGAAGATTCTCACCTCATGGGCATTTTTCGGCACTGGCCACTCCATAATGGCCTTTACTTTTTTTGGGTCCACAGAGATTCCTTTGCCAGAAATGATATGACCTAAATAGTGAATCTCTTTCTAGTAGAAGGAACACTTCAATAGCTTCCCATACAGTTTTTTCTCTCTAAGGCAGGACAACACTACTCGTAAGTGTTCCTCATGTTCTCTTTCGTTCTTAAAATAGATGAGGATGTCATCTAGAAAGACTTGTACAAATCGATCTAAGTACTTATGGAATATGTCGTTCATGAGGCTCATGAATACTGCTGGTGCATTGGTCAATCTGAAAGGTACGACGATGAACTTGTAATGTCCAAACCGAGTTTGGAAGGAAATTTTTGGGATATCACCTTCCTTAATCCTTAACTGATGATACGCTGATCGCAAATCGATCTTTGAGAATACTACTGCTCCTTTCATTTGATCGAAAAGGTCATCTATTTGAGGCATTGGGTACCTATTTTTCACTATAGCATGGTTCAAGTCCCTGTAGTCTATACACAGTCGTAAGGATCCATCCTTCTTCTTTACAAAAATTACTGGTGCGCCCCAAGGTGAGACACTGGGCCTTATTATCCCTAAGTCTAGTAACTCTTTCAACTGCATTTGCAATTCACAAAGTTTCGGCATTGTCATCTGATATAGAGTCTTGGAGTTTGTTTCTGCACCAAGTTTTAGCTCAATAGTAAAATCAAGCTCCCTCTTAGGAGGTAAACCTGGTAACTCATTCGGAAAAACATCCTTAAATTCTAACAATACCGAGTACTGATCCAATGAGGGTCCCTTCCTTTCATTCACTGCTTCCACTACATACAATCGAAACCCTTGTCTCAAGCATTGCTTAACCTTCATAGTTGATATAAAGCATAATGACACTTTTCTCCGTACACCCTGGATCTCTACTAGCCTTCCTTCATCGTCGACATAAAGCACCCTCTTTGCGAAACAATCTACCATGGCTCGGTGAGCTACTAACCAATCCATTCCAATGATTAGGTCATATGCCCCGAGAGCAGTGACATATACCTTCAACCTGGTAGTACACACTCCTAGGTCTACTATACAATTATCAACACTGGGTCCTACCGCTTGTTTTCCCCCGAAGCCATCTCGACTTGTTTAAAGTCATCGTGTTCAGAGGCTGCCAACCCACTCTTTTTTAATGCAGATGGTGAAATGAAACTATCTATAGCACCAGAATCAAATAAAATCTTAACGTTGATATGATTTAGCATACCTGATGACTCCACCACTGTGGATTGATGTTTGGCCTGGCGATTATTGACCGCTGTGTAAATCTGATGGGTGCTACTTGATCTCCCCATCGGTGCCTTTCCTTCTCTATGCACAAACCCAGATTGTAACTCTGGGCAGTCACGCTGGTAATGGGGTCCTCCACACCCTCAACAGGTAACACGAGATTGAACCTGTGCATTGTTATGTGAATGTCTCTGAAATGAGTTCCTTCCCCTAGAACCCCTTCCCCTACTCGTTGTTCCATGAGATGGTCATGGACTCATCTACGTTGTTGGCAATGAACGAGATGCTGCACTCGTTGCCATTGAAATCCCTGCGGCTACTATCCTTGGCATGACTCTGTTACCATATGGCGGTGGCCTTGAGCCCCCTCCCCTAAGAAATGTCCTCGGGGCCTTCCCTACGAATCCAAGATGATGCAGAAATGTCAGTCTTGTACCCTCGGTTAAGTTCATGTGTTCCTTTGCATAACACACATTTTCCACTGCTTCCACTACTGAAGACGGTTTCCACATCCGCACCATAGCTCTTATCTTAGGGTTCAATCCATAGATGAAGCGCTCTGCCTGTCGTTGGTCATTATCCATATACGAAACATATTTGACCAGTTCCATAAATTTGATCTCATATTCTTCTACAGTTTTGTTTCCCTGTACTAAGGCATGAAATGCCCCTACCTGTTGTTCCTCATAGTATGCTGGTAGATATTTCCTTCGAAACCTCTCCTCGAAATGTTCCCAAGATACTGTGTCTGGGGTAAGGTGCAGTTGTCTTTCCAGGTTGCCCCACCAGTTCAAGGTATTGTCTCTTAACTGAAAAATTGCAATCTTTGCCTTTGAGTTGGATGCATAGTCCCTTAAGGAAAAACACCTTGTCATGCCTTCCAACCATGTTTCCGCGTGTTCACTGGCACGACCCCCGAAAAACTCTGGAAGTTTGATCTTCTGCAATTCTCGCGTGATGTCTTCGAGTGGAGGTCCCCCCCCTGAATCCCTTGACGCTTCTGGATTACCCATTCTAGACGATGGGGTTTCCACTTCACTCCCTACCGGTTGTTGCCCCTTTAAAGTCTCATTAATGGCTTCCAACGAGCGCAATATGAGAGCTAGTTCGGACAATGGTGGTGGTGGCGCTAGTGGTGTTGGTCGTGATTGCAACAACACTCCCCTGCCTCAATTCGCTCGATTCTTGACCATCATGTATGTTTAACCTGCATCAACCAAAGTTGTCAGGGTGAGTTCCAGGACATTTCAAATTGGTGCTACTTAAACTAGAAACAGGGTTAGGCGTAAGTTTTCTTTACTTGTCTATAAACAAACATTACTCCTTTAGGGGATTGGCTAGGTTAGGATTAGGATTAAGCATCTAAGCTCGATTTCTTCGCCCTAAAAAAAAAACTATTGGTTCCCTTGCCCTGTAGCTATGCTAGCCTTGCGCCATACTCGCCAATTCCTCTTGCTTACTCTCCTAGTGAGTTTGCCGCCTCCTTCCCGCTTGTCCTAGTCTAAGTCCTCTTAACTTTTCACTTATAACTAAATATCCTCCGATGCTTGACTCGTGAGCTTTTCCCTAGTGCCTAGTGTTGGCGTTGTTGAATGCTGCATTGAAATTTAGCGTTGACTTTGACTGGTGGAATGGAGTGGAGGGACTTGGCACTTGGCTTGATTTAATCGTCGTTTTTTTTTTCTTTTTCTTTTGTAGTGCGCGCCCTTTGAGCCTGCTTGTGAGATCCTCCTCTCTGTGTCTTGATTCCTGACACTTGGGCGCTCGGTCTTCACTGACTTGTGTTGTATTGCAGGTTCTTAGCTCGATGTTTTTAGTTAAAGTGATTAATCAATTTGAAATCTAGCATGAATCATAAATTTTAAATATAATTAATTAATTAATCATAATAGTTAAAAACTATAGTTGAATTATATTTAAAATTTAAAACATAACATAACAAACAAAAAAAAAAACTATATTTAAATCATATTAAAAATTAAACATAACATAACTAATTAAAAGAAGAAACTATATTTAAAATTAAACATAACATAAAAAATTAAAAGAAAAAAAAACTATATTTAAATTATGTTTAAAATTAAACATAATATAACAAATTAAAAGAAAAAAAACTATATTTAAATTTAAACTAAAATAATTTAAACCTTTATTTCAAATTATACGACATTAAGATTTAACCCAAAATAATAAAAAATAAATAAATAAAATAATAAAAAAAAAACAAATTTTAACCTGGGCAGTGGGTCCTCACATAAGGCCCACGTGCCCCTCCCAAACCCATGCTCATTCCCAACCCTAGACGTCTCTTAATCAAACCCTAAACTTTCCTCAAACCTAACACTCCTTCACTGTCGCCTATCTCTCTAAGCAATTGTGCCCTCGACTTCTCCCTCTCTGCTACTGTGGCGGAGCTCTGGAAATGGTTGGAGCTCTGGTAATGGCCACAAGCTATTTCTCATGGTGTTTACTGCGTGGGTTGGTAGTGGGTTCAAAGCCCTTGAACCTCAGATCATTTTCGTTGCTATCTAGTGTTTTTTTTTTTTTTATTATTATTAAAAAAAAAAATTCTTACTGTTTTTGCAGTGCTGGTGTAGTCGTGATGTGGTGTTGGTGTGGTCGGTCTCTGCTGAACTCTGTTGTAGTGCAGGTGCATAGTGCACGACTTAGGCTTGCAGGATCCATTGTGGTTTGATTTGATAATAAATGTTCAGCGCTGGTTATTGAGTACAATACAATCTCCAGATTCTTAATATGGTAATGCAGGCCAAATCCCTCATGCACCTCCTTACTTCCTGCACCTCGAACCTTCAACCCCACCGCCCTACCTCTTATTCCTCTCTTTCATTCTCTAGGCATTCACATACAAATACACAGACAAATGCATCCGAATGGCAGGGACTACCGGGATGGAGAATAAGCAGAGTGAATGAGAATCGTAGGTGGGGTGTTAAAGGTCCAGAGGAGGCTACCAAGCTCCCACTTCCCACTGCACACCACAAGAAGAATTACGAGAATGAGAATAAGAATACATGTTCTTCCCTTGCCGAGTGGGGAGCCCTGGTTTATATGATTTCCTACAGAAAAACAAATACAACCCTTTTCCCATTGATCTTGTACAGGAGGTTGGGAGGCAATTGTTGGACTCTGTAGCATGCGTGTAGATGATTCTCACACTTATATCTTTACATTTGTAGTTGGAGGGCATAAGCATATAATTTAATTTTACACTGAATGTTTCTCTGCAACCATTTATTAGATTGCTTTGTTTGACATGTTAGCTCACAATTTATGAGACTGGATTGGGCCTTTATACGGTCTCTAATAACATCTATCTGGAATTTTCTTCTCCTAATATTGCCAATGAACTGTGGCAGATATGCATGAATTGAAATGCGTTCACACAGATTTAAAGCCTGAAAATATAATTTTTTGTTTCGTTAGACTATGTGAAGGTTCCAGATTGCAAGGTAGGTTGCCAACCTGTTGTTACTGATTACGTTTGAAATCGCTATGGTTGGCATAGCATAACTATGTTAGTGTTTGCTAGGTTCAACTTTCAATTCTGTTCAGCTTAAATTCACCATAAATATCTGTTTTACACTGTTATATCATTTGTCCTCTGATTTAGCTACAACTTTGTAGAGAATTCTTTCAAACAATTCCGTAAAGTATAAGGTCCACGTCATACGGTAAATTAATCAGCCTAAATTAAGTTAGCCGCCCATCTATAAATTTTTCGGCTTACATTGAGGCATGGGAAGCAAAATTAATGATTTCCCAACTTTAGAGGAAATCAATTGAAGTCACATGACATCAACATACAAGAAATTAGAATATTTAATACATAAATCAGAGGAAATTAGAAGTTATAGGAAATTACAACAATGACAAATCAATCATCTTCAGCAGATAATTTAATGACCAATTTCTGGGCACTTGCGAATTTTCCATCTGGACAACTTCTATTTACAAATTTAGATTGATCCTCTTAGTATGAGGTCCTAGAGATGGTGTAGCTATATTTGTAATGTTTTTGTTTAATTTTTGGAGATTTATGTATAAATTGTGTTCAACATACTCTCATTTTTTAATGTTTTTGTTTAATTTTTGAAGATTTATATGTAAATTGTCTAGCATAATTCCAATCCTAGTTTCTCGACTTAACTGCAAAGTTTGACCATTTGTTGTTGATACAGATAGAGGAGTTTGTGTGAATAAGAATAGATGAACGTAAAAGGAGTTTTGAAAAAAAATCTATTTATATATTTATTTATTTTTATGGGCAATTATAATGAATTTTACAAAAATGGAAAAGTGGTTAAAGTGTCTGGTTTATAGTTTAACAATTTCTTATAAAAATAATACTAAGAAGCAGTTAAAATTCTAACATTAATACATCCTATTAATGAATATATATACTTAAAATCAATGTATACTTGGCTTACAGGTTAGGTGGAGGTGGTGCTGGGACTTGGAGCTGGAACTTGGCCCTCAGACCCAGATTTATCTAATTTTATCTAATTTCTGGGTGGGTACAATTCCATTTCTAAATCAGGTAAGTGGGTAGGTAGGTAGGTAGGCCCTTGGTTCCAGATTTTGAACCAGGGCTTTGATACCATGTGTAGTGCCTGTAAATACTAATTTTGATATAAATCATTTTTATCACACAAATAAATTAATCACCAGCATATACGCAATATTCAACAGAGATTAATATTTAACTACACCAAAAAAAAAAAAACTTAGCACTTTCATAACAAATTACCTACTTCTGATGCTAATTTCTGCCGATATGATTGTCCCTTCCCCCTGCTGCCTTACTGTTGCCTTGCTTCTACTTTGATGCGCTGATCAACTCTGCCCAAACCGTGTTTCCTCCCTGCCAGCTAGGAGCAGCCTGTCCAACTTCCTAGCTCCAGGATACCATATGGATATCCTGGCCCCCGTGCCCAAAACCCCCAACAAACCAGTGCCCCCCGTAATGATCCTTCCCCAACTACATCACTCAAACTCTCAACCAACAAATCCAAGAGAACCTTCAAAAATAATAATCATCCTTCTGTAAGCCTCCTCCCCTCATATCCTTCCTTCACCAACCCTTTTCTCCTCCCCCTTTCCTTATCCTTACATTCATTGTCTTATCCAATTATTAATGTTTCTTATCCTTACATTTAATGCTTCTTATCCCCTCCATATATGTAATCCTTTAATTAAACAATTAAATTTATTAACCCTCTTAGATTTAATACCCTTGTCATTGAATGTAATAGGTAATTAATTAATTAATTAATTAATCAAAATTATAACAATTAATTAATTAATAAATATTTAATTAATATCATTATACCAATCTTTATTTAGTTAATAACATGTTAGAAAAATTAATTACCTAATAAATTTTTACTTAATAATCCCTAAGCATATATTCAACTAGGGTTGTTACAATCTCATCATTCTGACCACATCACCAACTGGTATCTGCTCCTGTCCGAAAACCTGCTCGTCTCCCTGGGGGTTAGATCCCCCAGGCATGGATGCTACTAGAGGTGTCACACCTCATCCCCTAGCACCCCGTCGTTTTCTTTTTCGGTGTCCTCTAACCATGATTACCTGCATGAATAAAAGTCAACTCAATTAGTAACATATAATGAAATCATATCAACGAAAGTTGTAGCAATCCCAAGTCACGGGCCGAACCCGCTCTGATACCACATGTAACAACCCCATCTGGTACGACTCCTACGATGTACAACCGGTAAAAGAACCCTTAATTTTTTTTTTTTTTTTTTGTGTGTAGGAAGGTAATAATGACATTATACTCAACAACGCAACATGACAATGACACAACGTATTCATCTCATGCAACAACAACATAACGGCCTAACATAAAAGCACATCAAGCACCTAGAAGCAATGTATGACATCAACTGATGAAAAATAAGAATGACTACCCACCCATCCTACCCTGCAATGGTTAGGACCTCCAGGACACATAAGCAATGCTCAAGCCTAGTTTCCCATTGATTTTGACCATTTAAGGTCTCAGCGCTGGTGACCGTTCTGAGGAACAAGGAGGTGTCTACAGCCCGCCCAACACAAGCAAACCAAGCCACTAAGCTAAGGACAATCATTAACTATAATAAAAAACAACACCCTTAATGGAAGGCGCAAGCTAAAAACGATTCTTCCAACCATCCAACCATTAATCAAGGCTAAATGGTCATTATCTATGATTTAAATTGGCGTTAATTACTTATCGATTAACCAGTCTAAATTCCATTAGTCAACGAGTTACCAAACGAACTTAACATGAATTACGACTCAATTTAGCGAGTCTGAGTTACCAATTAGACAACATCTATAGATCCAACTAGCATCAATTACATATCCAGTTTAGTAAGTCTAAATTTCAGCTAGTCAACTATTTGGCAATTCTAACTTGACCTTATAGGCAAAGAAGCTAGCAAGTATAAATTATGATTAGACATTAACTACACATATCCAATTATATCCATAAATGTATGTAACGAGATTAGAAAAGTACATGAACCATTAATAAGAACTTGTTTAAGAGGGAAAAAAAACATCACTCGAGAGATAATTCTAGTTAAAACATGATTATACCTAATAGAATTAAGGAAAAGTTAGTAAATACAAGAATCAGTATGATTCTAGTTACATCATCCAAATGATTTAAAAGAGAGGAAGAAAACATAGAGTTTGAAGAGCTGGAAATAAAAGAATCCACTTCAGGAAAATTATAGTGTAAATTATCTTTAATAAGTAGATCTTCATTACAATCAACCTTGAGTGAGCAGTATATCAAATATTACAAAAATTTGATACTATAGTTAATAAAATAGATAAAAACTTTAAGAAAAGAATTAATAAATAATTAACCTTTAATTACAACAAAAATATCACATTCATTCCTCAATCTATAATTTGAATCTTATTCTTACACCATTCTCTAATTACCATAAATTCCTATTTTATTAAGAAAAACAAAAAAACACACCGAATATAATTAAGGATTTATTAAATTATATATGGATTCTCTCATCATGCATAAGTGTACACCATGTCCTAAGTTATATTAGCTCTCATTAGATTGTGGTCAACAAGCCAAGTATTAATGAAATAAATAGGGCTAAGCTCAGCTATGCACACGCAGTCGAAAATTCGTTGTCTAAAATAAAGTGCTCACTGCCAGGCACAAGCAAAACAAATATCGCTATCTAAAATAAGCAAAACAAATTACAGATTCGCTCACTGCCAGGCACAAGAAAAACAAAATTGTTGTCTAAAACATGAGCAAAATGAATTTCTAATTCCCTCACTGCCAGGCACAAGAAAAATGAAATCGTTGTCTAAAACATGAGCACAACGAATTACTAATTCCCTCATTGCCAAGCACAAGCAAAACAAAATCGTTGTCTAAAACATGAGAAAAATGAATTACTAATTCGCTCACTACCAGGCACAAGAAAAACAAAATTGTTGTCTAAAACATGAGCAAAACAAATTACTAATTCTCTCACTGCCAGACACAAGCAAATGAAATCAATGTCTAAAACATGAGCAAAACAATTTACTAATTCGCTCATTGCCAAGCACAAGCAAATGAAATTGTTTTCTAAAACATAAGCAAAATGATTTACTAATTCCCTCACTGCCAGGCACAAGCAAAACAAAATCGCCATTATAAAGGGATAAACACACAGGGTGAAATCACCATTAAAGAGTTGATGATTGTGGAGAGATAAGTCACCCATAAAAGTGAGGAATACACTGTGTGAGGTCACCAATAAAAGGGATAATTATGCAGAGTGGAATCACTTACCTGAAGTTGCGTTTTTACCCAAAAATGCATACCTAACAGTGGGAACAAATGCCTCAGAAATGCAATCCACAGGGTAAGTTAGCCATAAAAAATTTGCAGAGGCCAAGGTAACATTTTCAGCCCAACACCCCAGAAATGAAAAATGTAGACTAGAATAATTTGTAGGCAATCAAGCAAATGGGCAAAGCTCAAGATAAAATTCATCAGATATTAATGTGCAGAGATAAATTCGCAGAGATAAAGGCCATCAATAAAAAACATAGAGTTAAGTTGCAAGGGAGGTAATGCAACACAATGCTGGTTCATCCAACAATATATAACAACGCAAATATAAACTTATCTGGCGATTAGAAACTGTGGAATTAAAGAAACTTCCCCATCAATCAAAATTTAAAGGTTATTTAAATGCATCAAGGAGCAAGTCGAACCTTCAGCCAAGGACACATCAAGGGTATACTATTAATAGGTTCGTCCGTCTCTCATCATCCTCGCATAGAAAAATAGGGCGTTGAGATCCATAGGTCTTTTAACGCTAAGGCGACGACCGTAGATCAAGATCTTGGTCGAGTTCTCAGGTGAGGACTGAGGAGCTAGGGACGAAATTCCAACAACCATTAAGGACTCAATCAATCACAACCAGGTGGTCAAGACATGCAGGAAAACGAAGGCCATAGGAGACAACAACCATTGAGCTAGGCTAAGAAAAGTTTCATTCATCTTTTTTAAAAACATCAGTTTACTTCATTAAATAAGTAGAACCAAACATAAGTCCTAATATATTCTACTGATCCAGGTGGATATCAGAGGCCACCCACCTTTTCCAAATGGCTCAAAACAGTTTTCTGGCCATTTTGGCA
>ML785609.1:452048-512865 GCA_009831015.1 Picea engelmannii | reverse complement strand
GGAAGATCCTTCTAGAAGCGAAAGCTTCTATTAGGTCTTCTTACATCTGCCTAATTCTCTTTTATTGAAAGGTCTTATTAATATTGACCTTTATTACATCCGAATACATTAATCTACCCATGTGCGGGTTAGGACCTTAACACATTTTCTTCTCTTCTTTATTTTTAAGACCTAACAAAAAAACACCAACAAAGCTTGATTGAAGCTTTGATACCACTTGTTACATCTCTAGTACCCAAAAGGGATCACACTTGCATAAATTGAAAATAATATAACAGTGACAATAATGGTTGGGATACTTGCACACCTAATGGTTGGCTAGCACTTACTAATTCAATTAAATGAATGAAGAAATATCCATGAATAAAATATTGAAGTTGATTGTTATATTGATAAATGATAAGTTATGGTATGTATAAGATAGCGAGGAAACTCATGTTTATAACAACAAGGGTAATAACTGCAATATATTGTAACATTTCCCTCTTCCGCATAAATTATTTGCTATCCTCAACATTTCCCTCTTCCACATATATATTAGGAGAAATATTAATAACATTTCCCTCTTTCACATAAATTCTTTGTTATCCTCAACATATTGTAATAAATAATGGGTAGGTTGGCATTAGTGACAAGATAGCCTTTTGATATTACATATAATTATTAATGTATGAGAGATCATCCATTATTTAAGCATGCAAAACAAAACCCAATACTAAATATTGTGGTTGACGTGATCGGGTCTGTACATTTTGCAAAACAAAGTACGAGAATTTGCATTATTTAAGCATGCAAAACAAAACTCGAGGCTAAACTTTATGGTTGACGTGATCGGGTGTGTACATCTGGACGGTGGAGAAAGTGCACTCATTAACTCATTGGGAGATGAAACAAAGTCTCAAAATCCAAAGTGTATTCTTACATTTACTACACATAGAATGTTGATAACATCAATCATTATTTGTACTTTTAATTAATACGTGGCTATTTGTGGATTTAAAAAAAAAGAAATTTATATATATATTTTTAGTTTTGTGGTTAATTGTCACCTCCAACCAGGGGAAATTAGTCACTTCAGAGTTTTTGACCAATCAAAAAATAGAATTTTGAATATTTAAAAAAAAATAAAAATATTTTTATTTTTATATAAATTTCTCATTAATAAATATTTATTGAAAATCATTATAAAACATTGTTAAAATGTTTGTAAATTTACAAAAGTCAAAATGATTTTGACTTACAATCGATTGCTATATTCCCTGCTTTAGTAGGGACTAATAAGATACATAAAAACTAACCCTAAACTTATGTTAGGTATATATGTCGTTATTATATAAAGAAAACATTTGTACACATATGACCTTATTATAAAGATGTTATCTATGTTGTGATTAGGCACATAACAATCACTTTTAACTAACCACCTTCAACCATCTTAGCTTATGGTTATCCACCTTTAACATTCTTGGCTTATGACTAATCACCTTTAACAAATGAACTTATGATTATATACCATAGTCTTCCAATATAAATAAAGTATATTTGTTTCAACTTTCACAATAAAATCCACATACCCTTTTCTAATATGTGATGTTGTTTCTCTAAATTTTTTATAATCACACATAATTCTAAATGTAGTTATTAATGCTAGTTTGTTGTTGATGTAACTTGTTTATACACTATTAATAAGGATCAATATCTAAAATATAAAAAATTCATGGCGAAATCTACGATAACATGATGAAATCTACTAGTCAGACAATGAAAAATGAGAACATGCCAAAGTGCCTTGATTATTTGTAGGGGATATATATATATATATACTATAATCTTGTTCAATCTAAAACATCTACACATTTTCTCTAACATCCATCTTTCAATAGAAATGTCGGCTACACCTGTGGACCTGCACACCTACTACACTTATGGACCTACACACCTGCTACATTTTTCATCAATGAATTAGTTCCTATCTTGTTTAATTCCAAGGTCACCATCCCACTCAGGAAAAATCACTATCCTAAGTTGTTTTTAAAAATAACTTCTTGCATCTTGTTGAGAAAGTAGAGACATTGTAATATGGCATTACCATATTACAATGTAATATGGTAATCCCATACTACATTGTAATATGGCTTTACCATACTACAATGTAATATGGTAATACCATACTACAATGTAATATGGCATTACCATATTACAATGTAATATGGCATTACCATATTACATTGTAATATGGTATACCATATTACAATGTAATATAGTAATACCATATCTCGTGTATATATATATTTTTAACTTAAAGGACGCATCACAATATCAACAATAGTTTATCAGAAACCAATTTTTATTCGTCGCAATTTGCCACGATTTTGCGTTGCACATACAACATCTGGATCGTAAGTTTTTTTCTTGGCATAACTTTTCGTTGCTATTGCCACGCTTTTGTGTCGCAACTTTCCACAATTTTTTTTACATTGCCATGGTTTTTTGTCGCAATTTTCCATGCTTTTGCATCGCACATACAACATCTATGTCGTAATTTTTTGTCTTGGCATAAATTTTCATCGCTATTGCCACGCTTTTGCATCGCAACTTTCCACAATTTTTTTTACATTGCCATGGTTTTTCATCGTAGTTGCGACGAAGTTTCGAACCAATTTCGATGATGCATAGGGTTAACCCATCTTGATGGTGATGAAATGTAGAGAGATAATTTTGTCGTTGTTTCCATGAGCACCTGGTTCGTGGATATAGCGACGAAAAAAAGTCTTCTCTTTTGTGGAAATTGTGATGGATAAGTGTGGCAATAGCAACGAAAAACCATCACAAATTTGGTCATATGTACTAGTGAGTGAGCCCAGGAATCTTTCGATGCTCTTAAGAGAGCCTTGGTATCAGAGCCTCTATTGAAGCCTTTATACTACAGTAGGAATTATTTTCTTTATATCACCGCACCCAAGAGATAGTTGGTATGGTTCTAGTTCAGGAGGATGATGAGATCCATGAGCACATTGTCTACTATCTAAGTTAAAACTTAGTCAGTCCTAAACTTAGATACTCTCACGTAGAGAAGCTAGCCTTGGTCGTCGTACATGAAGTTCAAAGATCATGACATTATATATTACTTTGAAAAAATACCGTAGTTGCAGATATCAATCCATTTCAATACATCCTTACTAGGAGTATAATAGGGGGAAAATACAATAAGTGGAATGTTATTTTGCAATAATTTGACCTTGATTTTGCTTTGGCGAAGTCTAAGAAATTGCTAGTTTTTGTTGAGTTGATATCAGAATTCCCTCGACTAGATGAGGAAATTATTCATAATGATTCATTCATGGATGAACATATTTTCCTTATCTCATCTTTGGACCCCTGGTATGGAGACATTCTATTTTATCTTCAAACTTTGAATCTATCCTAGCATCTGTTGAGAGACGATTGATGACGCATGCGACAACAAGAAAAAAACTACCTTATCATCGACAACACTTTGTATCATCGAAGAGTAGATAATATTTTGCATTGTTTCTTGACTCACGAGGAAGATGAGTCGATTCTCAATGATTTTCATAGTGGATCTTGTGGTGGTCATCTTTCTGGGCTTATGAAAACCCAAAAAATATTGCGACCTGGTTATTTTTGGTCGTTAATTTTTAAAGATTGTGTTGAAGAAGTCAAAAAGTGTCACCCTTGATAGGTGTTCACTTGGAAAATGTGCCCGAAATCTAACCCCTCTTCACCCAGTCATTACCGTCAGTCCCTTCAACAAGTGGGGGGTATATTTTATGGACTGTAACCTAGCTTTGGCTAGGAGGAATTAGAATATTATTGTAGCCGTGGATTACTTCAATAAATGGGAAGAGGCCATGCCTACCATTAAATGTGATGGTAAGATGACAACATTCTTCGTATTCAACCAAATTATAGCCTGGTTCAGAATCCTAAAGAAGATTGTCACTGACTATGGAAGTCACATTAAGAATGAAATGATGAAGGAGTTAGGATCAAAACTTGGGTTTAAGCATGGTAATTCTTCCCCTTATTATCCCAAGGAAAATGGACAAGTAGAGGCGGTGAATATATCTCCCAAGACCATCTTGAAAAAAACTATCATCCAGAGTAAATATGACTGACATCTAATTCTTTACCTTGTGCTTTGGGAATATCGAACCTCAGTTAAGGATTCCACCGGGTTTTTTCCTTTTTAGTTAATACATGGCATAGATTCGATCCTTCCGATTGAACATGAAATCCCTTCCCTCAAACTGGAAATTGAGCTCCTACCTGACACATATGATATTGAAGAATGCCTCATGCATGTAGAGCGTCTAGATGAGCATCGTTGAGATGCCTCTATGATTATCGAAGCAAATAAACAACGTGTTAATTTTTAATATGATAGGATTTTCTTTCCTTGACAGTACACTGAGGGTGAATTGGTCCTCCTGTATGACTAAGACAAAGAACCGTTAGGGGAAAGCAATTTTAACCCCATGTGGCATGGTCCTTATATCGTGCGATGTGCTTTAGATAAAGGAGCCTATGAATTGGAGGATTATGAAGGGAATATGCTGGATGAGCCCAGAAATGGGATCTACGTTAAAAAATACTATACTTGAGCCCTCAATCTTGGGCATGACTCTTTGTATACTATTGTATCTTAGTGTATATACATATTTTTCTTTGCATCATCGATTTTATTATCAAGTTTTCCCTTGGTTGGTAGATGTGAACGGAGTCTTCAGTTTACCTAGGATTCAAAGATGGTTCCAATAATCATACAAGGAACATGGTTTCCACCTCTTGGGTGATTTACTCACCTAAGGGTCAACTTGTGTCTTCAGGCGACATTCGTCTGGAGCCATCAATGAATAATTTGGTTGATTATAGTGTCATTATAGAACTATTATGCGACACCATTTTTCATGTTGTTCAATCATTAGAGGTTATCCTGGACTCCCAATTAGTTGCATGTCAGTTAAACGACAATTACCATGTGTGAGACCCTACTCTACTCCAATGATTCCTATAGGTATGACTTTTGGAACGATACTTTGATTTTCTTACTTATAATCGCATGCCTATAAGTTCTAATTATGTATCCAATGCATATGCTAATTATGTTTTAGATTGGAATTTTTCACATAAATAAAGTAAGCAAAACACATTCATCCATGTACACATTGTAACATATATAAGTAAAGGTGAAGACCAATGTTTTTTATATTTCATCTCTTCAAAAATATGATGTCATAGTACAAAATGGGGCTCACACCCTTAAAATACATATATGGTTGGTAGATATATGACCATAGTATCTATGCCTGTGGCTCTAGATGTGTATCATGATAGAATAAAATGACGTTTGCGAGATGTCGAAAGAGTTACACCCACACACATGGAAAACCCACCACCTGTTGCTGCATAGCCTTTGGCAGATCCTCCACCTGAACCATAGAAATCCTTTGTGTCAATCAAGACGGGTTCCCCAACACATTTTGTAGCGCTCTCTCCGCATCTCCTCCCGCATGCTCATCTCCCCGAATCCTCCACCGATGTCATGGGAATCCATCTAGTCTTCACGGACCTACATATGCATAAAAAATAAATTGTTAGTACTTTATACCATACAAAAATATTTGTGTTTTTTATTCCTTTTGAAAAAACACAAAAAATGAAATATATAAAAAAAATTGTTACCAATATCACCATAGGTGGATCCTGGTGGAAAAGGCATATCTGGATCCCCTCTGTAATCAATCCCATCATAAGATTAGTACTTAATGGCTATAACCTGTCAATGCCACCAGAAAAAGAACTCATCATTGTAGGTGGTTGGCACCCTACCACCTCCCAACCGCCTCATCACGATGATTCACTGTGACATGGTTGGATCACACGGTCCATGTAGAATGATCTCTAATCTAGGGCTCAAGCCTAGAGCCTGCTCAAAGAAAAAACTACACAAGATGGATGCAAACCTGAAGTTTCTCTTTCTCCCTTGTTTGCAATCCATTAGTTGTCTCTTCATGTTAGTCAATAGTGAGGTACACCATTCATAAACCATGGGTCATAAACACTCCACTACATAAATCATTAGTGGCCTTTATTCCTGGTGCAACGAGGTCGAACCCGAGATCTGTGTAAGAACAAGTACAATGATATTTAGGCTTAGGTTCTCAATCACCCTGATGGGGAGTTGTCTCCCTACTTTATATGTGTCTACAACATAGTGGGTGGCAATGTATTCATCCATGGGAATACCACCCCCACCCCCCCGAGCCTTGAGATTCATTACCTCACCCAAAAGAGACAATCCTATGATAAAATAGATGTCATATACTTCAACCCTCAATGGTTTCCCATCGAGATTGAATGCTTCTGTCTCTAGATCCAATAGTTTACGAGCATTTGGAGTAACCTCACCTGAGCCCTCATTCCTTTGAGAGCCCAAAATTTATAAGGGCCACATATTTTTAAAGCTAGTTGGGCCCCTGCATCCCTTTCCACTGTTGCATCTACCTCTTCATGCTCCCTCTCCCTCCATTCAAGCACCATCATGCCAAAGTAAATTCATTTTTTGAGTCAAATTTTATAAAAACATGGTTTGTGGACTTGTACGCGGGTTGTAATGTTAACAATCGCATGCAGGGATGCATATACATGGGTAGGATTTGATTTGCATACGTACATGTCTATAGGTACATGAACCGATGAACCATCACCTGCGTACACCCTAGTTTACATGTTGTGCCCTCTAAAACTCAAAAAATAAGGACTAAATTGGAATTTAAAACCACTAAAAGTGAAGAGGAGGGGAAGGGCACATACTTGGTCCAGACGATTGTCAATTACATTGATCATAGCTCTCACAATAGAAACTTGAATATCATGGGGAAAATGGCCTAATATGCACTATGTGGGTAAAAAAACTCAAATGGTATGGTAAATAGTCTATTTTTTAACTATTAGTAGAATTTTTTTACCCACTTCATATAGTTTGAGCTAGTTTTTTATCTTATGGACTAATAGTCTAGTGGAAAGAGTTGGTTTTGGTGGTTTTGTCTAGGTATTTTTGTGGTTTCTAGCATCATACCACCTGTTTGTGACTTCGACATGCATTTTTTTTACCAACATATAGGATAGGTTGTCACCCCATTTTTCATTCTTGCATTTTCCTATGACTGTGATCCATATGACTTAGGTACAAACCCATTTATTAGTGACACAAAACCTTCTTACTGCTACTAGAAGTGTTGTTATTAAGTGGTAGAGGCTTAGCAAACATGGGTGCCCTAGTTAGAACCTTTGTGCCATTTGGTGCCCATGCAGAAGTTATTCCATAGGACCGGGAGTACCTTATAGTTTCAATATGACTTTGCATTCGAACCCCATATTTTTACTCACAATAATTTTAACCTATACCTATGGGACTCCCCCCGAGTCTTATTTAATCTCTTTTTCGACTCTCAAAAAAATAGAAAAGATTATCGAGTGAACTTGTCTCTTTCACACTCGTTAAATGGATTTGAAAGGACGTCTATTTGGTGTAAGTTTAACCCTTTTTCGAACCAAGTAGAATAATTATGAAAAATGAACACTCTAATCGATATTGGCTAGAAGAGTTCTTCTGGGTATTGTTTTATACTTTTTCAGGCCTAGGGGACTAAATCTACGAAAAAGGACATTCTTTGGAGTTAATTTTTAATTGAATTCGATTATCTTTCTTGCAGTATTGAGCCTTTTTCCAGTTCCCTCTTTCTCATTATAAGCCTCTTACCTCAACAATTTCCATCACTAGAAAAGAAGAGCCTTGTTTATATCCTTTGCTGCTTGACACCCTGTACCCTAAGAGGAAACATCCCCCTGAGTTTCCATGCCCCACATGCACTTCCTTGCATTGAGAATAGGTATGTTCCACTATTTAGAGCTAGTTTCTTACTTGCAACACTCGTTTCGTCTCTTGTATCATATCATTTATTTGCCTATGAAAAAACAAAAAAAGACGAGAGAGAAAATAATATTATCTCATATTGGCAATAGTCGTGTTGCCTTTGAATAGAGCACAAAATTTTGAGTCCACTGTCATACAAAGTTTGGGTTTAGTATGACCTTAGGAATATGATCTCGTTACTTAGAGTTTACTCCTTCAATTGGTTATTCTTTTAGTCCCTATGGAGAGTTTGTTGATTCCTCCTGCATCACGAATCTTTATCATCAAGTCTATGCTGCCTGAGTTATCCATATGTCTCATTCTATTGTTAAAATGATGTCTATAATCCTATGTCTTTCATTCCTCAAAACTCTTGAATTTTCATGTTGGCCATACCCTCAATTTGTCTCAAAATTAGATGAAGTTTTAGTCCTATCGTGCACCCTAGTCCTACTTTCATTATGGGTAGATAACCTTGAACCCAAAAATCAACATCTCCTTATTTGTCGGTGACTCGGGGGTTTCCCTTGTGTTCGAAAACAATAAATCTATTCACACATTAGGATTCATGAAGAGTCTTGGATGCCATTAGCCTTATTGGTGGTTTCCTTTCCTTTGTCGAAAATCTTCCTTATTGGTTGCTATTCAGAGGGTCCTTTTTGTGCACTACTTGCATCTGGTGCACGTAAAATATGCACAGGTTCGTTGGTTCATGAACATCCCATTCGTCTGAGCTCCTCTAAGTCATCAAGATATTGATTTGTACCTCATGTTGGCTTATGAGAGATGCCCATATTCTCTCCTTTCATCGGGTCATCTTCCATTGAATTTAGCTCATCTATTTTGGAATTGACACATAGAGTCCTATGAGTACCTAGAGGCTTGAAATCATTAATGGAAGGTTCTCCCACCACCAACAATTGGGAATACATCAATGTCTCATGATTGATGGATTATTTAAGTGTTCGACCTCAAAACCCTTATTCACACTTGTAAGAATGTACTCGGTGCTTTGATACCTACTTTCATTGTCGATAGGTTGTCTTGAGTTTGTTAACGGTATACTTTAATGACCGGTAATGAAATGAAGTCTCATTATGTTCGAAATAAAATCCTCTATTCACATGATGTAGTCTTGCACCTTCAATGGATAGTGCAGAACACCTCCAACTTACAGTAGAAACATTCCTATTATGTTGTTGTCTTTCATTGGACCAATACCTTTATGACTTCAGTGTTCATGGGAGATCAGACTGTACTCCATTGTATACAAATATCTTTGGATTGATTTTGAGACTGGTTTCCACTGGGCCTTGTTTGTGACTATAACAACCTATGACATGTGTCTACTTTTTATTTCCTATTCATGTCCATGAACAACTATTTAGTATATTTACACATGGCTCTATAGTGTAATTTAGATTGCCAGCCATGTGTACAAAGTCATTATGGATTGTAATATTCTCTTGATCAACTATCACTTCCAACTGAGTCTCTATTACTCCACTTCTAGGAATTATAATGTATTTCATCCATCACAGATACTCCTTTGACCTCACACATTACGGGGCCTCTGTTAGAGAAATATTTTCCTCACCCCATGCAACTTTCTTGGATAGCCTTTCCATTTCCTTATGCAGACTTGAAGTCCCATTTTTGTACCTTCCAGAGCCAAAAAATAATATTTTTCCACAAATACATGCCCTACCAATTAGAAACCATGTGTATATGCAGATTTCTCCATTACAACCAACATACATCGGGTTTGGTGCTCAAAATTAAAAATTGTGTCGAGTTTCCATGTCATGTCATAGGATCCATGATCCTTGACCTTCCATATATTGGAAACATTCTGAATCGATCCTTTAGTTCCATTTGAAGACTATATATTGCGCCATATCCAAGCCAGGGAGGAGAGAATTCAAATTTTGAGAGCAAAGATACTCTGGAGAAATTTCACTTCACATTGAGTTTGCATCCCATTATCCTTGAAAGCTCGAACACATTGTTCAGCCCCCAATCTCTTCCTTCTTTGATGGAGAACCTCATTTTCCTCTTTAGACGATCTTTCATTTGGTGGAGGATTGAAGTGGTGGAGGCCCAACTAGAGGGACATAGTTTCTCGGTTCTGATGTGTGCTAGTACATAAATTTGTCACATATGTACTTCTGTTGATTTTTTTAATAGAAATACTTTTTTCACATCCAATTGATATCTTGCAAATATTTGAATTATTATTCCATGGGTGTACTTGTCATGTATTTTAATGGATTATGGTAATTCATATGCTAACATTATATATTATCACCATATGCTTGCGTATCTTGGTTGCTGAGTACAAGTTGCGAGTATAAAGATTTGAGTAGTGTTCTCAATAGTGGTCTTCATTGAATGTTCGGACGAGGTAAGCTCTTGATCTTGTCCTGTTAGCATTTCATTTAGATAGCATACTTGAGATTAGAGTTAATTTATGCATGTCATTCCATCTGTTGTGGTTTACCCCATGCCATAAAAATATTTTCCTCACAACACCATATTTACCCTTTCTTGGAATCCCTACAAGATATAAAATAGTTTTATTAGTAAAATACATTTAATTAATAAAATAAAAAATAATAATATATTAGTTAATGTTCAAGTGCACTTTATGTACCAAAAAAATGTGATAAATTAGGTGCATCATGAATCATCTATGTAATTATTCCATGAAATTGGAATCATTTTTTCCCTATTGGTTTGGGTATGTCATACATAGTGATCCCATCCCATAACTTTTGAAGTTTGTCAATAAGAGGATTAATAGACACATCCATATCTCTAACTTTATATTTTCTTACTTATTTCAAAACAATTGTATTAAATATATTGTAGATACATCATAATATGTAACAAACACAAGAATGGTGTGGTATGTTCTAAATAGTTGGAAAATAAATACCCAAAACTATAAATGACAACATTATGTGCTCCTTGGTTATCGACATCCAAGGAGGAAGATTATTTAAAATAAATAAATAATGGACACACTGACTGGATGTCTCTCATATCCACAAATGGATTGACACCATCAGATTATAATGAAATATTCACATGAATATGTTCATCTCTAAAGATGGGTCATTTTTCCTCGATGTCCCTAAATGTGAAACCATTTATAGCCATTTTCATAACCCCATTATGCCTCCTAGATTGAGCATGATAATCCATAAACTATGATATGTTCTTGCAACTAAAAAATCATTAAATACATGGAATAACAGGTATATGATGAAGAACCTATTGGGGCATGTTCTTTGTCACCTAATTAGTGCAATCTATACTAATTTTACATTAGGTAATTTCATCAAATATACTTTCCACTCTCCATAATATATCATACAATCAATAGGATATGCATCGGTTTTTTGATACTCCATTCTCATATATTTCATAAGGGAAGACACTCCTCTATATTTGTGAGGTATATTATTTAACTCTAATAGGAGAATAAGTTAGTTGACAATCTACAACAACAATAAAAATTATTTTTTCAAATATTGGTGGTTTCATCTTTATTATAGTGAATGAAAATGATCATGAATTTAAACATTTATAAAGAATTTCAATCCTTAGGATCTATGTGAAAAATTTGTTTGACACATAATTCAATACCTTCAAGTTCACTAACAAAAAAAATGGAAGAGAGAAGACTTGTCTTCCACCCTTCATATAGGGGTTTATTAGCTAGATAAATAAGAGGGTTCTCATAAATACTAACATATTCATCCATGGGTGAAAACGTTTCATGACTTGAACTATTTATCTCATCTTTCACTCATATATCATTATCATTCTATTCCATTATGTTTTGGTCTTATTGAAGGTTTCCATTAGTAGGCATATTATGAACTTCATTTCCAACACTCTCACCAATATTATTATTATTTTCGAGAACCCAAATTGAAATGTTGATCTTTGTGACTAAAATCATGAATTACACACACACACACACATGTGGGTGCAAGATAGTGATGTTCTTTCATGACATGTTAGTGGCAATGAAAACATGGAAAAATGAAGAACAATCATATGTTAACCTAGAGGGATAATTCGAGGTACTTTCAAAATGAATTTGAATATGGTGAAAAAATATGAAATGCGGGAAATTGAATTATCTTATTGAATATATAATTTTTATTTATAAAATTTGTGTACGACTGTGTGAAATTTGAGTTTTTTCTAATAGTGGTATGACATTTTCATGTAAAATATAATGCATATGTTCCGATTAGTACAAGTGTTGAGTACCTAAATGATGTAATTTCCTTAAAATAACAGAAGAATTGTAGAGAAAACATTGTTCGTGTGTAGGGTTATTTTTCAAATTTTATAATATTAATTGTTTTTTTTTTAATTATGAAAGTCATCATATCCTTGAATTTACAAGGCCTTGTGCTAGTGAAATGTATGAGGGTCTTGACATAAACAAACATTTTTTTTTATACTATAGATCTTGGTCTATACTAGTGCAACATATAACTTATTCTAGATCGGTGGGTTAGCTCAAGTGGATGAGTGTCCTTGTTTGCTCGAATAAGGTTCTGGGGTCGAATCCCAGACCAAGAGCCTATATAGGGTATCACTTGATTTCCCCATCGAGTTAGGGCCGTAATCATACCGAATGGTTTACCTCGCTTACCATCCACGAAACGTGGGGAAGTACTTGGGGGTTTCCTGTGCTCTTTTTCGAGGAAAAAAAAACATATAACTTATTCTAAAATTGTTAAGGAAATAAAAGGTTAGAGAAGGAATAAAATATGTATATGTTTTAAGATTATGATATATTTCAAGAGAAAAATATATTAAAAATAGTAAACAATATTAATTTTATTTAAAAATTATATATTTGGAATCTACATAGTTGACTCTATATGTGTCTGTAGTTTTATTAACATTGGATTTGTGTAGCCTATACAAACATAATATAAAAAATAGAGATATTGAGAGCCATTTAGAAAAAATGGAGCTTTTGATGTATTTGTATCCCATCCCAAACCACCAAGTTCGTCATTCCAAACCTAAATCCGAAGAAACCAAGTTAGCAAACACATATTTAAAATTTGTAAATACCGCACAAAAATATTTGAATGAAAGGAGCATGTGTGCATTATAAAGTGCACATGAATTCTTAATATGAAAATGCATTTATAATAATATATCTGCATTCCTAATAATGTGTTCTTTCCTAATAACACACACATGTTATTAATAACATGCATGTGTTCCTAATAACTCATGCATGCTTTTATGACTAAATTATTTTACCCAATGTATATCCTTCACCTCCAAGTGAGGATATCAATAAAATTGGGAGGATTTGAGAATTAAGTATGGGTACTAGGGTCCTTGACATGGTGAGGGAAATAAACTTGTGCCTTAGGCCATAGAGGTTGCTTCTATGTATCAAGATCCCAAACCAACACCTTAAACCACTACACTTGACCTCCTAATTATATCAATGGAATATGAATGGGGATGTTAATGACATTAGGAAAATTTCAACACTATCTATTAATCATATGACCTTATACATGGTTTGTAGAGGAATCCAAAGACTTCATCCATAAAGGAAGCTTCTAAACATATAGGTGAAAAACAATGATTCAAACTATCACATATGACATCCTAAGGGAATCCTTGTCTTCCAAGTAGGGATACAAGCACTGTTAGAATATTTTGAGCACTATTTATGAGTCTGTAGGTCCTTGAAATGGTCATGGGAGGAAACATGGTGATTGGACCCTAACAAAATATTTTTGGAATGCATGACTATGAAAAATACATTGAACCACCACACAAGCCCTCTCAAGGTTATTTCTTCATTTGACTATGGATATGGGTGACATTAGGTGATGTTTTATAATAGGTACATCTTTGAAGGAGGAAACATAGTCATTACACCATAAAGGAAGATTCTAAGCATAAAGGTTCAATAATTACACCTTGATCCACTACACATGACCTCTTAAGAATATCATTACCCTTCAAGTGGGGATATTGATGATATTATGAAGTTTTTAATACTAGGTATGGGTCTCATGGTTCCAAGGATGGTTAGGGAAAAAACCCAAGTCATGAGCCATAAATAAGAATTATAGAAATTAAGGCCCATGAAGAACATGACGCCAACGCACAACCCAGGGCACATTCGCTCCCACAGGACCTTCTTTCCCTTCGGCCCGAAGAACTCAAAAAGCTCTTCCAATCCCTTATCAGGACTTTTCGACACCCACAGAATGCTCCTTATGATCCCCCTACTCCAAATAGGGAAATCGGACTTCACGTAATCGCGAGTCTTGAACTCACAGGTTCAGGTCTCACAAATCCTTGAAACCCGATGAAATTTCACCCACGTGTTCCTTGCTCTTATCGGGAATTCTTCCATCGGGAAATCGACCCTTACGAGGTTGTAGACAACTTGCCTCGCAACTCCCCGATTCCCGATCCTCGGTATCACTCTCTGCACCCCATAGCTCCCTCTGGCTAACTCTTTTTGCATGTGACCTGCTAGCCCACAAGACCATGGTCTTTTCCCCTATCGGAATTTCAGAATTCGCGGAATTTGAGTGGGTAGAACTTACACCCTTGGGATTTTTGATTCTCCGATTTCTGATGCCACCTGGCATTGTCTCCCTTCAAGGATTGACCTTCTGACACCTGTCCCTTACTATGGAACCTATGTCCCACTCTCCAGTGGTGATCGGGAAATCGCGTATCGCTAAATTGCGATTTTTGTTGCACAAATTCACAGGACCCTCCAAGTCCCGAAACCCAATACGGATGACACCTGTTCTCCACTAAACTTCTATGACTGTGGGACCGTCGCATTTCGGGATTTCGCGACTTCTCCCGTCGTGAGTTTCTCGTCACCGAGAATCACGATATGTCGATCCCTGATGCACATGTGAACTCTCTCCTCCACGTCACCACTTCCTCGTCGCCCTATCGGGTATCGCGAAATCGCAATTTCTAGTGCAACAATTCCGTGGTATGCAGAAACCCCCAAATGCCAAACCCCGACTCTTTCAGATCCTCGGACATGTGTCCCTCAAATAAACGGCTCTGACCATGTCAGGAAATCGCGGATCGTGATTTCATTTTGCAAGTGTTTCACGACTCCGAAAACTCCGATATCCTAAACTCCGACTCTTCGGGATTTATTGCCACGTGTCCCTACTGTTTGGACATCTCTAATCCTATTGGGAAATTGCGGATTGTGATTCCTTGTTGCACAAATTCTTTGCCTGTGAAAACTTCGATGCCCCCAAATGCTGACTCGTCCAGATCTCCTGCCACACTTCCTCGTCGATGGGCGGTTCAAAAATCCCGCCGGGATATCGCGGATCATGACTCCAACCTGAGAGAATTCTATGTCCTTGGAAAACCCAATTCTCCGATGAAATGAACCCAGATGAATCCCTGGCTCCTTGACATGTGTCCTACCGAGATCAATGGCTGAGATCCTTCCTCAGGATTTTGAGAACCACAAGGTCTCTATTCTCTGTCATAGCAAAACCCCGATGACCTTGATATCCCGATGACTCCTCCGGGACTCCTTGTCTGCATACTAGGACTTAAAACCTGCGCAACTTTCCCGAGATCTAATGGCTGACGGGATTTCATCAATCTTCCTCTACAAATCCTGACCATCGATTTCTCCTCTTTGAATATTTCTTGAGAGCGGCTAAGTATCCCTTCTCAGAACTTGACCTCTGACATCTACACTCGCATCTCCCACTCTAACCTTCCTTGACACAAACTCTTGTGCTCTATGTTATCGATGTCACGAAGGTGCTATACCTCCTGATCTTTTCCACTCTGATTCTTTCAGAGGAACTTGCATGCACTCTTTGCGCTCAACATTCAACAACTTCCCAAGTGTTGAATCCTTATGACTTTGCGCACTCATGTAGCAACAGTCTTAGGTCTCCTTTTCTTAGATTTACAACTGAGACTTTACTTAGCCTGTGCACCCCTTGCATGACTTTAGAAACCCTCTTTCACTTCTGAGAGCTTTGAGAACAAGATTTTAAATCCCTGAGCCTTCTGTCAGCACTCCTTGCGGACGACTTCAACCGCACTCCTTGCAGGAATCCTTGCTCAAAAGGAGAAACAATCGTAACTCACTTCACCTCCTCTCAGACTTCTATCTTAACACATGAAATCATATGCACAGCATAACAACAATGCCTAACAGGAAGAGAAAATTCATAAACAGAGCATTTAACACATATATATAGAGAATAACACAACAGCCATGAACCTGAATCAACTTTTTCTATTAATTCAAGATCTATACATGGGTGTTCTTCTACAGCTCCCTGCTGTTCTCCTATGCTCTAGATTCTTCTAACTCTTGTTTCTCTATGTTACAATGATACACATGAGGGTCTCTATATCCAGTTTCCCTCCTGCACTCTAAAAACTGTCTAATCTAAGAATTCAATTCTATCTACCTACAACTACTACTATAAATGCCCATGTCTATCTCATATGAGAGCGTATGGCTCGAGGTCTGATTACATTCTTACCAAGGTGCCTAAATTAAATGATCTCATTTATATTCAGCGCATCAAATTCAAGGGAAAATTTAAAAATTCAAAAACTTGCGTTGGACGTCTTCCAGCTGTCTTCTGCTTCCACGTTGGTTTTTGCTTGTCGTGAGGGATGCTCCTGCATCAGAACACATGACATCTTAAGGGGATATTTGGCTTCCAAGTGGAGTTATGTACAACATTACATTTTTTTATCACAAGTTATGGGTGAAGGGTTCATCAAAATGGTGGTAGGAAGAAACCTATGATTTATGAATTTAAGGAAGATTTCTTGCATCCAAGTCTAACAAAAACACCTTGAACCCACACACATGACCTCCCAAGTGTATGATTTACCTCTTAGTGGGAATATTGGTACCATTAGGGGTTTTGTAGAAGTAGGTATTGGTCTAAGGACTTGGACCAAGGTAAAGTGATGAAAATTACTCATTATGCATAAAAGGTAGGTTCGAGGGCTAAAGAGCCATCAATGAGTCCTCATACCATCATAAATGATCTTTTTGTGGGATATTTGTACTTTGATTTGAAATATGGACATCAATAGAAGGTTTTGAGTGCCAATCATAGGTCATGGGGCATTAGACATGGTCAAGGGAGAAAAATCGAGACTTGGGACTTAAAGTAAGATTCCAGGCATACAATTACAATAAAAATGCCTCAAACCACCACATGTAATGTCTTGAGAATATCATCTCCCTCTTAGTTTGGATATGGGAACCATTATAAGATTTTGAGCTCTAGGTATGCAACTCATTTCCTAGACCATGGTTTGGAGAGGAAAATTAGACCTCAAGCCATAAAGGTAGCTTATAAGTATGAAAGGACATGAAAAAACACTTGAACCACCACATAATACCTTTACATGGGATATTTATCCTTTAAGAGAGGATATGGGATCTATTAGAATTTATTTAGCACTAGATTTTGGTCACATTTCCTTGAACATGGTTGGGGGAGGAAACCCTAGCGTTAGGCCCTAAAGAAATATTTTAGGCATCCAAGGCCAATAATGTCACCTTTAAGGTACCATATATAATATAATAAATAAAAACATAAATATTGCAGAAAATACCAGTGGAACAACAAAATATAGAGAATAACAACACCAACAATGATACCTTTATTGATAGAAATCCAAGTTCACTTTCCTTTTCGAGGGGGAAACCTCCAACAGAGAAAATTTCTATTACAATAATTCTCAACACAAGACTTTCCCATACCTTTTACTCTTATTTATAATAATTTTGTCTTCTAAAGAATATTCTGGAGGAAGATCTTTCTAGAAGCGAAAGATTCTATTAAGTCTTATTACATTAGACTTGTCCACATTATTATATAGGCCTTATTTAATAATGTTGACCTTTATTACATATCAAACATGTTATTATACCTATGTGATGGGTTAGGGAGGTATTGATCTCTCAAAATACCCTCAAAACTTCAAAAAAATTTGGGGTACCACTTTCTTTTAATTTCATCCATATGCTTTGATTTTCACATGACCATGACAAGTTTGGGGTTTGTTTCTTTTGTTTCTATTGTATTAGATGAGTCCCAAGCTTGGTATGAATTATCACTAGAATGGAGGGAAAGATAGATAGTTTAGACACTAAGAAAAGGAAGGTTTTCAACACTTGACATTTTCAAACTATCAAATTTCCTGTCAAAATTTATTTTTTCCAATGTCCGAAAGTCACCTCTTAATAGTGTTGACGTCAATGAATGTCGAGTGTTGGTAGCGCTAACATAAATATGTCCCAAATAAGACAATATACCCTTGGAAAATCCAACAATGATAAACCTCAAGCGTCGGTCATACCAATGAAAAAGTGTGTGCCTACAAACAATGGATAGAGGCATTTGTCGAGGCTGATGTTTACATCGGTCGTTAGTGCCCAAAAATTCACATAGAAAAATATGTCGAGGGAAATCCAAATTTTGATGTCGACAAATGATCTCTCCACAATATCTTGGCCATCCTATTAAATCAAGAGGCCATCCCAGCCATCAATTGTTTTACGGTAAGCTTCACCTTAGGGTAGTTTGACGTAGATCCATGTAGGTATGTGAGATGTCACCTCTGATTGTAATTCACCATGTACGCAATTGTATCACCAATATTTCAACCACATTGACATTAGTGTGCGGTCAAATACATAATAGAATACCTTTACATGTTCTTGGACACACCTACCACACTTAGAGGGGGGGTGAATGAGTGTGAGGCTCCTTTTCCCAAAACTTCCCTCTTACACAAAATCTCCTTACTTAACATTCAACATTTACTCATTACCCATTGTTTCCATTTATAACCAGTTAGATGTGAACATATATTAGCAGCATATATCAACAATATATCATCAACAAGTCATCACCACAAGGAAGACAAAGAACACAAGATGTATGTACAATTTTTCTTTTTATTATGGACAACAATCCGGGGGTGTTTCAACAACAACTGAATAGAGTACAACTCTACAAGATCACCAGCTCTATATGCAAGACTCATCTTACATTCTCAGCATCAACTGAGATGAGGCAACAATCCTCAACAGATATCAATCTGTCAACAGGTACACAACCTGTCAGTAGTGCAACCCGTGTGTGTATGTGCCCTGGCTCACTACAACCCGCATATGCACATGACCAATGTATATAGCAACCTGTGTATACCTTATGAGCTTCTTAGGGTTTGTCCTTAAAGACCAACTCATATCCTTTGCAACCGATTTATCTTTATTTTATGTGTCTTATTATCCAATCTAACCACCATCCAGTCACAACGCATCCAAGCTCTCCAATAGCTTACTTATGCTCCACAACCAATCATTATGAATGCTATCTCAATCATGTATAAACAACTAGTATACCATAGAAATCATGTCACCACTAAATCACAAGAGTACTGTTCACTCCATAAACCAACATAAATCATATCACAACATCCATACCAAGAATTCCCTAAGAATTCACAACACAGAAAACAATACTATCCATCAAGACTATAATGCAACCATACCAGTGTCTCAGTTATAGATCTGAACTCATAGAATGCAGATCTGGAACCTGCCACAGTATTCAACAGATAGTCATTAGCTCAAACTCAAATCTTCATGATTTTATCCACTGTATGAGCCTTTTCCTTAGACAACCCATGTATGTACGCGCCTTGGCCCATTAAAACATGCGTACACCTCATAAACTAGGGTTTATGAAGCTTTGAGACTTTTGTCGTCCAGATCTTCGACATTGTCGAAACTTTGATGCATCCACGAGATCCTCCTCACACTTTATTTCTTAGAATAGATATTCAATCATGCTCAAGATATCCACACCAAATATTCTCTCACAAGAATCTCTCATAAGAAACTCTCCATTAATAATCCAAAAAATAATCTCACAAGAAGCTCTCCATTAATCTACAAGATAATCTCACAAGAAGCTCTCCATTGATCCACAAAAAGGATGTCTTGCAAGAGTCCATAGCTATCTTATTTATACTTGTATCCTCTAGGTCACTTAACCCATTTCTAGGTCACTTAACCCATTTCTATGTCACTTAGCCTATTTTCCTTATTTTAGGGTTAACCACTTTCCATAAACAAAAATTTCTCCAACACTTTATCATTTAAATATTCTTTCTTGATTTTGTCACTTCTCTTTATTATTTAAATAATCCACCTTGACTTTGTCACTTTACTTTATCATTTAAATAATGATTTCTTCTTTTAGGTCACTTTGACTTCTTTGACCTTGGGGGCTTCAAGCCTTCATATGGGGGTCCTCCAACTTTGTAAGGCCATAAATCTCAAGCCCTGAGGAGTTATGTGACATTCCACATACCACTGAAAATGACATGACAATCATTATCCATCTAGTATAGTTTCACCAACAAGGTCATTGATATTCATCTCATTATTATACATACAAGCATGGGTTCTTTCAACAACAAATCAACCACAAAGTGTCTTCCCGTGAGGTATTTCACCATAAGGGGACCAACTTGGAGTTCATCCATTTGTACTTCTTATTAATCATGAAAATACAATAATGAGCCATCAAACTATGCATACTATATCAAATAATTCATCTTCATCATGTATCAATTACAACTCATTGATCCATCTTCATTGATTGGTTTCCACTTGACATCTATCATTCTCATCAAGGGTAATACATATCAATAATCAATCAATCAAACAATCACTTGACATCAATCAATCAAACCATTGGCATCAATGACAACATGATCCAACAATCTCCCCCTTTGGCATTGATGGAAATACCAACATTAATGTCAACACCAATTACCAATTATTGATGTCAACATGTAGATAAGGCATGCTCTACATCAATAGTCATCAAACATATCAATATGACTATCTCTCCCAATTAATAAACATCAATCACATCAATCTAACCATTTCTCCCCCTTTGACATCAATGGCAAAGGGCCATTCTCCTCTTGGGGTTGTTCCCCTTGCTTGAACTCTCCTTGGGGTTGCTCCCCCTATCTTGTTGTCGCTAAATAATCTCTCCCCTTTTGAACAAGGGATGTCAATATGATGTAATGATGAAAATACATTGCTCATGCTCCCTTTATGACCATCGCTCCCCTTGGAATTACGCCTCTGTGTTCTTTCCTCAAGTAGAGAGATTTTTTCTAGGTTTGCATCTGATAAGAATTTCCTCCTAGAATCGTAAGAAGAATGACTCCCCCTATGGGTATGTCTTCCCCTATTTTCAACAGGATCATAGATCAACCACTCTCTTTATGAATATCCTAGGACCTGTTCATGCATCAAACTTTTTCCATACCATACATCATGAAACAAAAGATATGTCAATAATGAAAATAGAGAATCATGAACAAGATATCAACCAAGTACATCATGTACAAAATCCATGTGCATTAACCTTGTACGTCAATAGATATCATCCACAGAATGTATCCACCATATGTCAACATGTGCATCTAACAATATGCCAACCATGTGCATCTACCAATATGCCAACCATGTGCATTTATGAGTGTGCCATCATACATCATCACTTGCACCAAGCAAGTATATCAACCATGCATCAAAAATATATTACTCCCCAATGATGTGCACCATGATTATCAACTCAAATCTCCAACTACATGTCTCAATATGTAGCCCAACCACATGCAAAATGCATGCACCATGACATCCAACATATGCTTCCAATAATACATCATAAGATATATCAATGAAACTCAAATATGTACCAACCATGTACCCCAAAAGATCAACATCAATCCATACTCATGGGTTAGTGCCATCCACCCAATATCTATTTTACATCGTCACATTACATGATGTAACATAGAACCATGAAAACCTACCGCAAACAGTGTTCGAACCTGTAATAAACCATGTCAGACCTTGCATCACAGAGTTATACCATCACATCAAAATGCAACCACTATGCATTGCCTTTTTCCCAAGGCTTTACCACATATACATGGTCTTCTACACAATAGCTCGCATATGTACGTGACCTATACAAGGTTAGCCTACGTATGTATGCGATTGATACCACTGTCACCCACATATGCTTCAATAAACGAGCTTCCCTTCAGTCTTTCATTCTATTCTAGATGCTCTGTCTTCTTCACCCACTTCTGTAGGTGTCCCTTCTCTTTAGAGCTTGAGCTCTGAGCATCCACATTTTCAAAGATGTCTCCTTTCCTTAATTCATTCATTCTTCTAGCCATGCTATGTGAAGTCCTCATCATGGAATTTCTTCTTGTGTTCCAACAATCCTAGGATTTATGGCCAAATCTACTGCAACTGTAGCATCTCATGGTGTTACAGTGAACAACAATGTGTCCTAGTTGATCACATCTCCAACACCTTATGGTGTTATAAAATCTTCCATTGTATCTCCTTTCATAATCTCTACATTCAAAAGATTTGTGACCATATCCATTACATGAATAAAAATACCCATAAAAATACTTTCATACCTTTTCTTTGGTGTCCCAAGAGTAGCTTCTTGAGGTATTCCTTGCGTTGTTCTTTTGAAAATTTCTTTGCATTGTGTAGATGGTTGTTTTGCAACATTGTATTCCTTCTTTGATGGACTTACCTCATTCTTCTTTGAGGTGCTCTCTTCAGCATATGTAGCTTCTTCTTTGTATCCAAGACCCGATTTATCAAGTGGTGATCTTTGACTTTCCAAGATCTCATCCAAGATTCGTGAGATATTCAAGAATTTGTTTGACTTTTATACCTTCTTTCTAAGGTCAACAATTTCAGCTTCTAACTTACAACATGACTCTTCCTTTTCATTTATTTGATTCTTCAATAGTTTCTCTATTCTTTTGGCTTCTTCAATTTGGGTCTTGAGATCGACAATGGTTTCAAAAAAATTGCAAATCTCATCATCTACAATTATATCTTCTTTTCCATTCTTTAGTCTTCTGATATCTTCTTCCTTTTCTTCTAATTGAGTCTTATTTCTCTCTTCTTGTTCCTTCAACATTTCTTTTCATTTGAAGATGTTCCTTAGACTCTTCCTAAGAAACTTCTTAGTGTTATCTGAAAGATAGTTATAGTCTATATAATAATGATCACTTCTATATCTATTTAAACTCTCTTCAACTTCCTTTTGAAGTTTTAATAGATTTTCTTCTATTCTTTTCAAGGAATAATTACCATCAAACTTTAGACAAACTGTTTCTAGATCTTCTTCTTCACTTGTAGAGAACAATTCATCATCATCATTGCAATCAAGGGTTTTTGATGGTTCTTTAACTTCATTTGAAATAACTTCATGATCTTCCTTTTTGCCAACATCAACACATAATTATTTTCCTTCATTTGAAATGTCTTCAAGATCTTCCTTTGTGCTATCATCACTTAATTCTTTATCTTCACTTGAAATGTTTTCAAGATCACATTTAAAAATAATACAATCAAGGGGTTTTTGAGATTCTTTACCTTTAATGATATTGATGGACTAATATTCAATATCTTCCTTCTCCTTCTTTCTTTGATATGTATCCTCTAGCTTTAGCCATAGATCCTTGGAGGAAGTGCATTGTCCCATGCTCTCTTTTATTGGGCTTGAGAGTCCACTAAAAATGGTCTTGAGAGCCAATGCATCATTCTTCTTTCCTTCCCTTTGAGATGCAAACTTTGACTTGTTATTCAATGAAATGGATCCACCAATGGCTACCTTCCAAATAGCTGCTCCCATTTCCTTCAAATGTAATCTCATCTCTATTCTCCAAGTAGAATAGTTTTCCTTATCAAGGATTGGAACTTCATCATCAATTTGTGTGTCTATGGATCTCCTTCAATATTTTTAAGTCTTGTAGTGAAGGTATGCTATGATACCAATTGTTGGACACACCTACCATACTTAGAGGGGGGGGGTGGGGGTGAATGAGTGTGAGGCTCTTTTTCCCAAAAATTCCCTCTTACACAAAAACGCCTTAGTTAACATTCAATATTTACTTATTACCCATTGTTGTAATTTATAAACAATTAGATGTGAACATATATCAACAACATATATCCACAATATATAATCAACAAGTCACCATCACAATGAACACAAAGAACACAAGATGTATGTACAATTTTTCTTTTTATTATGGACAACAATCCGAGGGATTTTCAACAACAATTGAATAGAGTATAACTCTACAAGAGAACCAACTCTATATGCAAGACTCAACTTACATTCTCATCATCAACTGAGATGAGGCAACAATCCTCAATAGATATCAATATGTCAATAGGTATGCAACCTGTCAGTAGTGTAGCCTACGTGTGTACGCGCCCTGGCTCACTACAACCCACGTATGCACGCAACTAGCACATACAACAACCTGTGTATACCTTATGAGCTTCTTAGGGTTTGTCCTTAAAGACCAACTCAGATCCTCTGGAACCAATTTATCTTTCTTTTCTATGTATTACTGTCCAATATAAGCACCATCCAGTCATAGCGCATCCAAGCTCTTCGATAGCTTACTCATGCTCCACAACCAATTGATATGAATGCTATCTCAATCATGTATAAACAACTAGTATGCCATAGAAATCATGTCACCACTGAATCACAAGAGTATTGCTCACTCCATCAACCAACATAAATCATATCACAACAACCATACCAAGAATTCCCTAAGCATTCACAACACAAAAAACAATACTATCCATCAACTCTATAATGTAACCATACTAGTGTCTCAGTTATAGATATGAGCCCATAGAATGTAGATCTAAAACCTTCCATAGTCTTCAATAGCCATTCATCAACTCAAACACAAATCTTCATGATTTTATCCACTATACGTGCCCTGTCCTCTTACAACCCACGTATGTATGCACCCTGGCGCATTACAACCCACCTACACCTCAGAAACTAGGGTTTTTGAAGCTCTGAGACTTTTGTTGTCAAGATCTTCGATATTTCCGAAACTTTGATGCATCCATGAGATCCTCCCTATGCTCTTTTTCTCAAAACAGATCTTCAATCATGCTACAAAGATCCACACCAAATAAGCTCTCACAAGAAGCTCTCATAAGAAACTCTCCATCAATAATCCAAAAGATAATCTCATAAGAAGCTCTCCATTGATCTACAAGATAATCTCACAAGAAGCTCTCCATTGATCCACAAAAAGGATGTCTTGCAAGAGTCCATATCTATATTATTTATACTTTCATCCTCTAGGTCACTTAAACTATTTTCCTTATTTTAGGGTTAACCACTTTCCATAAATAGAAATTTGTTCAATACTTTATCATTTAAATATTATTTCTTGATTTTGTCACTTCTCTTTATTATTTAAATAATCAACCTTGACTTTGTCAATTTACTTTATCATTTAAATAATGATTTCTCCTTTTAGGTCACTTTTACGTCTTTGACCTTGGGGGCTTCAAGCCTTCATATGGGGTCCTCCAACTTCGTAAGGCCATAACTCTAAAACCGTGAGGAGTTATGTGACATTCCACATACAACCAGAAATGGCATGACAAGCATTATCCATCTTGGATAGTTTCACCAACAAGGTCATTGATCTTCATCTAATTATTCTACATACAATCCTGGATTCTTTCAACCATAACTCAACCACAAAGCATCTTCCCATGAGAGATTTCATCATAAGGGGACCACTTTGGAGTTCATCCATTTGTACTTCTTATTAACCATGACAAGATAATAATGAGTCATCAAACTATGCATAATATATCAAAGATTCCATCTTCATCATGTATCAATGACAACTCATTGATCCATCTTTATCGATTGGTTTCCACTTGACATCTATCATTCTAATCAAAGGTAATACATATCAATCAATCAAACAATCACTTGACATCAATCAATGACATCAATTAATCAAACCATTGACATCAATGACAACATGATCCAACAATATTCCCCTTTGGCATTGATGGAAATACCAACATTGATGTCAACATCAATTACCAATTATTGATGTCAACATGTAGATAAGGCATGATCTACATCAATAGTCATAAAAAATATCAATATGACTATCTATCCCCATTACTAAACATCAATCACATCAATCTAACTATTTCTCCCACTTTGACATCAATGGCAAAGGGCCATTCTCCTCTTGGGGTGGTTCCCCTTTCTTGAACTCTCCTTGGGGTTGCTCCCCCTATCTCATTGCCGCTGAATAATATCTCTCCTTTTGAACAAGGGATATCAATCTGATGTAATGCTGAAAATACATTTCTCATTCTCCCTTTATGACCATGTCTCCCCCTATAATTATGCCTCTGTGTTCTTTCCTCAAGTAGAGAGATTTTTTCTAGGTTTGCATCTGATAAGAATTTCCTCCTAGAATCATAAGATGAATGAATCCCCCTATGGGTATGTCTCCCCCTATTTTAAAATGGATCATAGATCAACCACTCTCTTTATGATGATCCTAGGAAATATTCATGCATCAAACTTGTTCCATACCATACATCATGAAACAAAAGATATGTCAATAATGAAAATAGAGAATCATGAACAAGATATCAACCAAGTACATCATGTACAAAATCCATGTGCATTAACCAGGTACATCAGTAGATATCATCCATAGAATGTATCCACCATATGTCAACATGTGCATCTACCAATATGCCAACCATGTGCATCTATAAGTGTGCCATCGTGCACCATCACTTGCACTAAGAAAGTATATCAACCATGCATCAATAAGCTATGACTCCCCAATGATGTACAACATGACTATCAACTCAACTCACCATCTACATGTCTCAATATGTAGCCCAACCACATGCAAAATGCATGCACCATGACATCCAACATATGCTTCCAATAATACATCATAATATATATCAATAAAACTCAAATATGTACCAGCCATGTACCTCAACATATCAACATCAATCCATACTCATGGGTTAGTGCCATACACCCAAGATTTATTTAACATCATCCCCTTACATGATCTAACATAGAATGATGAAAACCTACAACAAACAGTGTCAAAACCTGTAATAAACCATGTCAGACCCTGCATCACAGAGTTCTACCATCACATCAAACTACAACCACTATCCATTGCCTTTTTCCCAAGGCTTTAACACATATACGCGGTCTACTGCATAACAACTTGAGTATGTATGTGACCTATACAAGGTTAGCCTGCGTATGTACGTGACTGATACCACTATCAGCTGTGTATGCTTCAATAGATGACTTACTTGAGCTTCCCTTCAGTCCTTCATTCTGTTATGGATGCTCTATCTTCTTCACCCACTTTTGTGGGTTTCCCTTCTCTTCAGAACTTGAGCTTTGATCATCCATCTTTTCAAATGTGTATCCTTTCCTTACTTCATTCCTTCTTCTAGCCATGCTATGTGAAGTCCTCATCATGGACTTTCTTCTTGTGTTCCAACAATCCTGGGATTTGCGGCCAAATCTACTGTAGCTGTAGCATCTCATGGTGTTACAAAGAACAACAATGTGTCTTACTTGATCACATCTCCAACACCTTATGGTGTTATAAAATATTCCATTGCATCTCCTTTCATAAGCTCTTCATTCAAAAGATTTGTGACCATATCCATTACATGAATAACAATGCCCATGAAAAATACTTTCATACCTTTTCTTTGGTGTCCCAAGAGTAGCTTCTTGAGGTATTCCTTTCTTTGTTCTTTTGAAATTTTCTTTGCCTTGTGTAGATGGTTGTTTTGCAACATTGTCTTCCTTCTTTGATGAACTTACCTCATGATTCTTTGAGGTTCTTGCTTCAACATATTTATCTTCTTCTTTTTATCCAATACTTGATTTATCAAGTGGTGATCTTTGATTTTCCAAGATCTCATCCAAGATTCGTGAGATATTCAAGACCCTTTGAGCTGCAAACTTTTACTTGTTCTTCAATGAAACTGATCCACCAATGGCTACCTTCCAAATAGCTGTTCCCATTTCCTTCAAATGTATTCTCAGCTCTATTCTCCAGGTAGAATAGTTTTCCTCATCAAGGATTGGAACTTCATCATCCATTTGTGTGTCTATGGGCCTCCCTCAATCTTTTTAAGGCTTGTAGTGAAGGCCTGATTTGATACCAATTTTTGGACACACCTACTACACTTAGAGGAGGGGGGGGGGTGAATGAGTGTGTGGCTCTTTTTCCCAAAACTTCCCTCTTACACAAAACTCCTTAGTTAACATTCAACATTGACTCATTACCCATTTCTTTTATTTATAACCAGTTAGATGTGAACCTATATCAACAACATATATCAACAATATATCATCAACAATTGATCACCACAAAGAACACAAGATGTATGTACAATTTTTATTTTTATTATGGAAAACAATCCGGGGGTTTTTCAGCAACAACTAAATAGAGTACAACTTTACAAGAGCACCAGCTCTATATGAAAGACTCATCTTACATTCTCAGCATCAACTGAGATGAGGCAACAATCCTCAACATATTTCAATTTGTCAACATGTACACAACCTATCAGTAGTGCAACTCATGTGTGTACGTGCCCTAGCTCACTACATCCCACGTATGCATGCGGCCAGTGTATACAACAACCTGTATATACCTTCTGAGATTCTTAGGGTTTGTCCTTAAATACCAACTCAGATCCTCTGCAACCAATTTATCTTTCTTTTTTGTGTCTTATTGTCCAATATAACCTCTAACCAGTCACAACACATCCAATCTCTCCAATAACTTACTTATTCTCCACAACCAATCAATATGAATGCTATCTCAATCATGTATCATTGACAACTCATTGATCCATCTTCAACGATTGGTTTCCACTTGACATCTATCATTCTCATCAAGGGTAATACATATTAATCATCAATCAATCAAACAATCACTTGAAATCAATCAATGACATCAATCAATCAAACCATTGGTATCAATGACAACATGATCCAACAATATTCCTCTTTGGCATTGATGGAAATACCAACATTGATGTCAACACCAATTACCAATTATTGATGTCAACATGTAGATAAGGCATGATCTACATCAATAGTCATGAAACATATCAATATGACTATCTATCCCCATTACTAAACATCAATCACATCAATCTAACCATTTCTCCCCCTTTGACATCAATGGGAAAGGGCCATTCTCCTCTTGGGGTAGTTCCCCTTGCTTGAACTCTCCATGGGGCTGCTCCCCCGATCTTGTTGCCACTGAATAATATCAATCCTTTTGAATAAGGGATATCAATTTGATGTAATGCTCAAAATACATTTCTCATTCTCCCTTTATGACCATCTCTCTCCCTAGAATTATGCCTATGCGTTCTTTCCTCAAGTAGAGAGATTTTTTCTAGGTTTGCATTTGATAGGAATTTCCTCCTAGAATCATAAGAAGAATGAATCCCCCTATGGGTATGTCTCTCCCTATTTTCAAATGGATCATAGATCAACCACTCTCTTTATGATGATCCTAGGACCTATTCATGCATCAAACTCGTGCCATACCATACATCATGAAACAAAATATATGTCAATAATGAAAATAGAGAATCATGAACAAGATATCAACGAAGTACATCATGTACAAAATCCATGTGCATTAACCATGTATGTCAACAGATATCATCCATAGAATGTATCCACCATATGTCAACATGTGCATCTACGAATATGCCAACCATGTGCATCTATAAGTGTGCCATCATGCATCATCACATGCACCAAGCAAGTATATCAACCATGCATCAACAAGCTATGACTCCCCAATGATGTACAACATGACTATCAACTCAAATCACCAACTGCATGTCTCAATATGTAGCCCAACCACATGCAAAATCCATGCACCATGACATCCAACATATGCTTCCAATAATACATCATAATATATATCAATGAAACTCAAATATGTACCAGCTATGTACCCCAACATATCAACATCAATCCATAATCACGGGTTAGTGCCATGCACCCAAGATTTATTTTACTTCGTCCCCTTACATGATCTAAAATAGAACGATGAAAACCTGCAGCAAACAGTGTCAAAACCTGCAATAAACCATGTTAGACCATGCATCACAGATTTATACCATCACATCAAATTGAAACCACTATCCATTGCCTTTTTCCCAAGGCTTTACCACATATACTCGGTCTACTACATAACAACTTGCATATGTACGCGACCTATACAAGGTCAGCCTACATATGTACATGATTGATACCATTGTCACCCGCGTATGCTTCAATAAATGATTTACCTGAGCTTCCCTTCAGTCTTTCATTCTGTTATGGATGCTGTATCTTCTTCACCCACTTCTGTAGGTGTCCCTTCTCTTCAGAACTTGAGCTTTGAGCATCCATCTTTTCAAAGATGTCTCCTTTCCTTACTTCATTCCTTCTTCTAGCCATGCTATGTGAAGTCCTCATCATGGAATTTCTTCTTGTGTTCCAACAATCCTAGGATTTGTGGCCAAATCTACTATAGCTATAGCATCTCATGGTGTTACAGTGAACAACAATGTGTCCTACTTGATCACATCTCCAACACCTTATGGTGTTATAAAATTTCCATTGTATCTCCTTTCATAAGCTCTGCATTCAAAATATTTGTGACCATATCCATTACATGAATAACAATGCCCATGAAAAATACTTTCATACCTTTGCTTTGGTGTCCCAAGAGTATCTTCTTGAGGTATTCATTGCTTTGTTCTTTTGAAATTTTCATTGCCTTGTGTAGATGGTTGTTTTGCAACATTGTCTTCCTTCTTTGATGGACTTACCTCATGATTCTTTGAGGTTCTTGCTTCAACATATTTAGCTTCTTCTTTGTATCCAAGACTTGATTTATCAAGTGGTGATCTTTGACTTTCCAAGATCTCATCCAAGATTCGTGAGATATTCAAGAATTTGTTTGACTTTTCTACCTTCTTTCCAAGGTCAACAATTTCAGCTTCTAAATTACAACATGACTCTTCCTTTTCATTTATTTGACTCTTCAATAGTTCCTCTATTCTCTTGGCTTCCTCAATTTGGGTCTTGAGATGGACAATGGTTTCAAAACTTTTTCTAATCTCATCATCTACATTTATATCTTATTTTCCATTCATTAGTCCCTTGATCTCTCCTTCCTTTTCTTCTAATTGAGTCTTATTGCTCTCTTCTTGTTCCTTCAACATTTCTTTTAATTTCAAGATGTGCCTTAGAATCTTCCTAAGAAACTTCTTAATGTTATCAGAAATATAGTTATAGTCTATATAATAATGATCACTTCTATATCTATATAAACTCTCTTCAACTTCCTTTTGAAGTTTTAATAGATTTTCTTCTATTCTTTTCATCGGATAATTACCATCAAACTTTACATGAACTATTTTGAGATCTTCTTCTTCACTTGTAGAGATCAATTCATCATCATCATTGCAATCAAGGGTTTTTAAGGGTTATTTACCTTCATTTGAAATATCTTCATGATTCCTTTTTGCCAAAATCAACACATAATTATTTGCCTTCATTTGAAATGTCTTCAAGATCTTCCTTTGTGATATCATCACTTGATTCTTTATCTTCACTTGAAATGTTTTCAAGATCACATTTAAAAATAATACATTCAAGGGTTTTTGGAGATTCTTTACCTTTAATGATCTTGATGGAGTGATTTTCAATATTTTCCTTCTCCTTCTTGCTTTGATATGTCTCCTCTAGCTTTAGCCATAGATCCTTGGCAGAAGTGCATTGTCCCATGCTCTCTTTTATAGGGTTTGAGAGTCCACTAAGAATGGTATTGAGAGGCAATGCATCATTCTTATTTCCTTCCCTTTGAGCTGCAAAATTTTACTTGTTCTTCAATGACATTGATCCACCAATGGCTACCTTCCAAATAGTTGCTCCCATTTCCTTCAAATGTATTATCATCTCTATTCTCCAGGCAAAATAGTTTTCCTCATCAAGGATTGGAACTTCATCATCCATTTGTGTGTCTATGGGTCTTCTTCAAGCTTGTTAAGGCTTGTAGTGAAGGCGTGCTCTGATACCAATTGTTGGACACACCTACTACAATTAGACGGGGGGGTGAATGAGTGTGAGGCTCTTTTTCCCAAAACATCCCTCTTACACAAAACTCCTTAGTTAACATTCAACATTTACTCATTACCCATTTCTTTCATGTATAACCAGTTAGATGTGAACATATATCAGCAACATATATAAACAATATATCATCAACAATTGATCACCACAAAGAACACAAAGAACACAAGATGTATGTACAATTTTTCTTTTTATTATGGACAACAATCTGGGGGTTTTTCAGCAACAACTGAATAGAGTACAACTCTACAATAGCACTAGCTCTATATGCAAGACTCACCTTACATTCTTAGCATCAACTGAGATGAGGCAACAATATTCAATAGATATCAATTTGTCAACATGTACACAACCTATCAGTAGTGAAACCCGTGTGTACATGCCCTGGCTCACTACAGCCTGTGTATGCACGTGGCTAGTGTATACAACAACCTATATATACCTTCTTAGCTTCTTAGGGTTTGTCCTTAAATACCAACTCAGATCCTCTGCAAAGGATTTATCTTTCTTTTCAGTGTCTTACTGTCCAATATAACCTCCAGCCAGTCACAACACATCCAATCTCTCCAATAGCTTAGTTATGCTCCACAACCAATCAATATGAATGCTATCTCAATCATGTATGATCGACAACTCATTGATCCATCTTCATCGATTGGTTTCCACTTGAAATCTATCATTCTCATCAAGGGTAATACATATCAATCATCAATCAATCAAACAATCACTTGACATCAATCAATGACATCAATCAATGAAACCATTGGCATCAATGACAACATGATCCAACAATATCCCCCTTTGGCATTGATGGAAATACCAACATTGATGTCAACACCAATTACCAATTATTGATGTCAACATGTAGATAAGGCATGATCTACATCAATAGTCATAAAACATATCAATATGACTATCTATCCCCATTACTAAACATCAATCACATCAATCTAACCATTTCTCCCCCTTTGACATCAATGGAAAAGGTCCATTCTCCTCTTGGGGTAGTTCCCCTTGCTTGAACTCTCCTTGGGGCTGCTCCCCCTATCTTGTTGCCACTAAATAATATCTCTCCTTTTGAACAAGGGATATCAATCTGATGTAATGATGAAAATACATTTCTCATTCTCCCTTTATGACCATCTCCCCCCCTAGAATTATGCCTTTGTGTTCTTTCCTCAAGTAGAGAGATTTTTACTAGGCTTGCATCTGATAGGAATTTCCTCCTAGAATCATAAGATGAATGAATCCCCCTATGGGTATGTCTCCCCCTATTTTCAAACGGATCATAGATCAACCACTCTCTTTATGATGATGCTAGGACTTATTCATGCATCGAACTCGTGACATACCATACATCATGAAACAAAAGATATGTCAATAATGAAAATAAAGAATCATGAACCAGATATCAAACAAGTACATCATGTACAAAATCCATGTGCATTAACCATGTAAATCAACATATATCATCCACAGAATGTATCCACCATATGTCAACATGTTCATCTACCAATATGCCAACCATGTGCATCTACCAATATGCCAACCATGCGCATCTACAAGTGTGCCATCATGCATCATCACTTGCACCAAGCAAGTATATCAACCATGCATCAACAAGATATGACTCCCCAATGATGTACAACGTGACTATCAACTCAACTCACCAACTACATGTCTCAATATGTAGCCCAACCACATGAAAAATGCATGCACCATGACATCCAACATATGCTTCCAATAATACATCATAATATATATATATATATATATATATATATATATATATGAAACTCAAATATGTACCAGCTATGTACCCCAATATATCAACATCAATCCATACTCACGGGTTAGTGCCATGCACCCAAGATTTATTTTACATTGTCCCCTTACATGATCTAACATAGAACAATGAAAACTTGCAACAAATAGTGTCAGAACCTGCAATAAACCATGTCAGACCTTGCATCACAGAGTTATACCATCACATCAAAATGCAACCACTGTCCATTGCCTTTTCCCCAAGGCTTTACCACATATACGTGGTCTACTGCATAATAACTTGTGTATGTACACGACCTATACAAGGTCAACCTATGTATGTATGCGACTGATACCACTGTCACCCACGTATGCTTCAATATATGACTTACTTGAGATTCCCTTCAGTCTTTCATTCTGTTATAAATGCCCTGTCTTCTTCACCCACTTATGTAGGTGTCCCTTCTCTTCAGAACTTGAGCTCTGAGCATCCATCTTTTCAAAGATGTCTCCTTTTCTTACTTCATTCCTTCTTCTATCCATCCTATGTGATGTCCTCATCATGGAATTTCTTCTTGTGTTCCAACAATCCTAGGATTTGTGGCCAAATCTACTATAGCTGTAGCATCTCATGGTGTTACAATGAACAACAATGTGTCCTACTTGATCACTTCTCCAACGCCTTATGGTGTTATAAAATATTCCATTGTATCTCCCTTCATAAGCTTTGCATTCAAAAGATTTGTGATCATATCCATTACATGAATAACAATGCCCATGAAAAATACTTTCATACCTTCGCTTTGGTGTCCCAAGAGTAGCTTCTTGAGGTATTCCTTGCTTTGTTCTTTTGAAATTTTCTTTTGCCTTGTGTAGATGGTTGTTTAGCAACATTGTCTTCCTTCTTTGATGGACTTACCTCATGATTCTTTGAGGTGCTTGCTTCAACATATTTAGCTTCTTCTTTGTATCCAACACTTGATTTATCAAGTGGTGATCTTTGACTTTCCAAGATCTCATCCAAGATTCGTGAGATATTTAAGAATTTGTTTGACTTTTCTACCTTCTTTCCAAGGTCAACAATTTCAGCTTCTAACTTACAACATGACTCTTCCTTTTCATTTATTTGATTCTTCAATAGTTCCTCTATTCCTTTGGCTTCTTCAATTTGGGTCTTGAGATGGACACTGGACAATGATCTCTTCTTCCTTTTCTTCTAATTGTGTCTTATTGCTCTCTTCTTGTTCCTTCAACATTTCTTTTAATTTCAAGATGTGCCTTAGAATCTTCTTAAGAAACATCTTAATGTTATCAGAAAGATAGTTATAGTCTATATAGTAATGATCACTTCTATATCTATATAAACTCTCTTCAACTTCATTTTGAAGCTTTAATAGATTTTCTTCTATTCTTTTCATGGGATAATTACCATCAAACTTTACACAAACTATTTCTAGATCCTCTTCTTCACTTGTAGAGAAAAATTCATCATCATCATTGCAATCAAGGGTTTTTTAGGGTTCTTTACCTTCATTTGAAATATCTTCATGATTCCTTTTTGCCAAAATCAACACATAATTATTTGCCTTCATTTGAGATGTCTTCAAGATATTCCTTTGTGATATCATCACTTGATTCTTTATCTTCACTTGAAATGTTTTCAAGATCGCATTTAGAAATAATACATTCAAGGGTTTTGGGAGATTCTTTACCTTTAATGATCTTGATGGAGTGATCTTCAATATCTTCCTCCTCCTTCTTGCTTTGATATGTCTTCTCTAGCTTTAGCCATAGATCCTTGGGAGAAGTGCATTGTCCCATGCTATTTTTTATAGGGTTTGAGAGTCCACTAAGAATGGTATTGAGAGCCAATGCATCATTCTTCTTTCCTTCCCTTTGAGCTGCAAACTTTTACTTGTTCTTCAATGAAACTGATCCACCAATGGCTACCTTCCAAATAGCTACTCCCATTTCCGTCAAATGTATTCTCATCTCTTTTCTCAAGGCATAATAGTTTTCCTCATCAAGGATTGGAGCTTCATCATCCATTTGTGTGTCTATGGGTCTCCTTCAATCTTGTTAAGGCTTGTAGTGAAGGCCTGCTCTGATACCAATTGTTGGACACACCTACTACAATTAGAGGGGGGGTGACTGAGTGTGAGTCTCTTTCTCCCAAAACTTCCCTCTTTTACAAAACTCCTTAGTTAACATTCAACATTTACTCATTACCCATTTCTTTCATTTACAACCAGTTAGATGTGAACATATATCAGCAATATATCATCAACAATTGATCACCACAAAGAACATAAAGAACACAAGATGTATGTACAATTTTTCTTATTATTATAGAAAACAATCTAGGGGTTTTTCAGCAATAGTTGAATAGAGTACAACTCTACAAGAGCACCAGCTCTATATGAAAGACTCAGCTTATATTCTCAGCATCAACTGAGATGAGGGAACAATCCTCAACATATATCAATTTGTCAACATGTACACAACCTACCAGTAGTGTAGTTCGTGTGTGTACGTGCCCTGGCTCACTAAAGCCCATGTATGCAAGCAGCCAGTGTATACAACAACCTGTATATACCTTCTGAGCTTCTTAGGGTTTGTCCTTAAATACCAACTCAGATCGTCTGCAACCAATTTATCCTTCTTTTCTGTGTCTTATTGTCCAATATAAACTCCATCCAGTCACATCACATCCAATCTCTCCAATAGCTTACTTATGCTCCACAACCAATCAATATGAATGCTATCTCAACCAATCAATATGAATGCTATCTCAATCATGTATCATTGACAACTCATTGATCCATCTTCATGGATTGGTTTCCACTTGACATCTATCATTCTCATCAAGGGTAATATATATCAATCATCAATCAATCAAACAATAACTTGACATCAATCAATGACATCAATCAATCAAACCATTGGCATCAATGACAACATGATCCAACAATATTCCCCTTTGGCATTCATGGAAATACCAACATTGATGTCAACACCAATTACCAATTATTGATGTCAACATGTAGATAAGGCATGATCTACATCAATAGTCATAAAACATATCAATATGACTATCTATCCCCATTACTAAACATCAATCACATCAATCTAACCATTTCTCCCCCTTTGACATCAACGACAAAGGGCCATTCTCCTCTTGGGGTGGTTCCCCTTTCTTGAACTCTCGTTGGGGTTTCTCCCCCTATCTTTTTTCCACTGAATAATATATCTCCTTTTGAAAAAGGGATATCAATCTGATGTAATGCTGAAAATGCATTTCTCATTCTCCCTTTATGACCATCTCTCCCCCTAGAATTATGCCTCTGTGTTCTTTCCTCAAGCAGAGAGCTTTTTTCTAGGTTTTCATCTAATAAGAATTTCCTCCTAGAATCATAAGATGAATGAATCCCCCTATGGGTATGTATTCCCCTATTTTCAAAGGGATCATAGATCAACCACTCTCTTTATGATGATCCTAGGACCTGCTCATGCATCAAACTCGTGCCATACCATACATCATGAAAAAAAAGATATGTTAGTAATGAAAATAGAGAATCATGAAAAAGATATCAACTAAGTATATCATGTACAAAATCCATGTGCATTAACCATGTACATCAACGGATATCATCGAAAGAATGTATCCACCATATGTCAACACGTGCATCTACCAATATGCCAACCATGTGCATCTATAAGTGTCCCAACATGCATCATCACTTGCACCAAGCAAGTATATCAACCATGCATCAACAAGCTATGACTCCCCAATGACATACAACATGACTATCAACTCAACTCACCAACTACATGTCTCAACATGTAGCCCAACCACATGATGCACCATGACATCCAACATATGCTTCCAATAATACATCATAATATATATCAATGAAACTCAAATATCTACTAGCCATGTACCCCAACATATCATCATCAATCCATACTCACGGGTTAGTTCCATGCACCCAAGATTTATTTTACATCGTCCCCTTACATGATCTAACATAGAATGATTAAAACCTGCAACAAACAGTGTCAAAACATGCAATAAACCATGTCAGACTGCGCATCACAGAGTTACACCATCACATCAAATTGCAACCACTGTCCATTGCCTTTTTCCCAAGGCTTTACCACATATACACGGTCTACTGCATAACAACTTGCATATGTACGCGACCTATACAAGGTGAGCCTGCATATGTATACGAATGATACCACTGTCAGTCGTGTATGCTTCAATATATGAATTACTTGAATTTCCCTTCAGTCTTTCATTCTATTATGGATGCTCTGTCTTCTTCACCCACTTCTGTAGCTATCCCTTCTCTTCAAAACTTGAGCTCTGAGCATCCATCTTTTCAAAGATGTCTCCTTTCCTTACTTCATTCCTTCTTCTATCCATGCTATGTGAAGTCCTCACCATGGAATTTCTTCTTGTGTTCCAACAATCCTGGGATTTGTGGAAAATCTACTGTAGCTGTAGCATCTCATGGTGTTACAGTGAACAACAATGTGTCCTACTTGATCACATCTCCAACACCTTATGGTGTTATAAAATATTCCAATGTATCTCCTTTCATAACCTCTGCATTCAAAAGATTTGTGACCATATCCATTACATGAATAACAATTCCCATGAAAAATACTTTCATACCTTTGCTTTGGTGTCCCAAGAGTAGCCTCTTGAGGTATTCCTTGCTTTGTTCTTTTGAAATTTTCTTTGCCTTGTGTAGATGGTTGATTAGCAACATTGTCTTCCTTCTTTGATGGACTTACCTCATGATTCTTTGAGGTGCTTGCTTCAACATATTTATCTTCTTCCTTGTATCCAAGACTTGATTTATCAAGTGGTGATCTTTGAATTTCCAAGATCTCATCCAAGATCTCATCCAAGATTCGTGAGATATTCAAGAATTTGTTTGACTTTTCTACCTTCTTTCCAAGGTCAACAATTTCAGCTTCTAACTTACCACATGACTCTTCCTTTTCATTTATTTGATTCTTCAATAGTTCCTCTATTCTTTTGGCTTCTTCAATTTGGGTCTTGAGATGGACAATGGTTTCAAAACTTTTTCTAATCTCATTATCTACATTTATATCTTCTTTTCCATTATTTAGTCCCTTTATCTCTTCTTCCTTTTCTTCTAATCGAGTCTTATTGCTCTCTTCTTGTTCCTTCAACATTTGTTTTAATTTCAAGATGTGCCTTAGAATCTTCCTAAGAAACTTCTTAGTGTTATCCGAAAGATAGTTATAGTCTATATAATAATGATCACTTCTATATCTATATAAACTCTCTTCAACTTCCTTTTGAAGTTTTAATAGATTTTCTTCTATTTGTTTCATGGGATAATTACCATCAAACTTTACACAAACTATTTCTAGATCTTCTTCTTCACTTGTAGAGAACAATTCATCATCATCATTGCAATCAAGGGTTTTTGAGGGTTCTTTACCTTCATTTGAAATATCTTCATGATTCCTTTTTGCCAAAATCAACACATAATTATTTGCCTTCATTTGAAATTTCTTCAAGATCTTCCTTTGTGATATCATCACTTGATTCTTTATCTTCACTTGAAATTTTTTCAAGATCACATTTAGAAATAATACATTCAAGGGTTTTTGGAGATTATTTACCTTTAATGATCTTGATGGATTGATCTTCAATATCTTCCTTATCCTTCTTGCTTTGATATGTCTCCTCTAGCTTTAGCCATAGATCCTTGGCAGAAGTGCAATGTCCCATGCTCTCTTTTATAGGGTTTGAGAATCCACTTAGAATGGTATTGAGAGCCAATGAATCATTCTTCTTTCCTTCCCTTTGAGCTGCAAACTTTTACTTGTTCTTCAATGAAAAGCATCCACCAATGGCTACCTTCCAAATAGCTACTCCCATTTCCTTCAAATGTATTCTCATCTCTATTCTCCAGGTAGAATAGTTTTCCTCATCAAGGATTGGAACTTCATCATCCAATTGTGTGTCTATGGGTCTCCTTCAAGCTTGTTAAGGCTTGTAGTGAAGGCCTGCTCTGATACCAATTGTTGGACACACCTAGTACACTTAGAGGGTGGGGGGGGGTGAATGAGTGTGAGGCTCTTTTTCCCAAAGCTTCCCTCTTACATAAAACTCCTTAGTTAACATTCTACATTTACTCATTACCCATTTCATTCATTTATAACTAGTTAGATGTGAACATTTATCAGCAACATGTATCAGCAATATATCATCAACAATTGATCACCACAAAGAACACAAAGAACACAAGATGTATGTACAATTTTTCATTTTATTATGGACAACAATCTAGAGGTTTTTCACCAACAACTGAATAGAGTACAACTCTACAAGAACACTATCTCTATATGCAAGACTCAGCTTACATTCTGAGCATCAACTGAGATGAGGGAACAATCCTCAATAGATATCAATTTGTCAAGATGTACACAACCTATCACTAGTGCAGCCCGTGTGTGTATGTGCCCTGGCTCACTACAACCCGCGTATGCACGCGGCTAGTGTATACAACAACCTATATATACCTTCTGAGATTCTTAGGGTTTGTCCTTAAATACCAACTCAGATCCTCTGCAACAAATTTATCTTTCTTTTTTGTGTCTTATTGTCCAATATAACCTCCAACTTGTCACAACACATCCAATCTCTCTAATAGCTTACTTATGCTCCACAACCAATCAATATGAATGCTATCTCAATCATGTATCATTGACAACTCATTGATCCATCTTCATCGATTGGTTTCCACTTGAGATCTATCATTCTCATCAAGGGTAATACATATCAATCATCAATCAATCAAACAATCACTTGACATCAATCAATGACATCAATCAATCAAACCATTGGCATCAATGACAACACGATCCAACAATATTCCCCTTTGGGATTCATGGAAATACCAACATTGATGTCAACACCAATTACCAATTATTGATGTCAACATGTAGATAAGGCATGATCTACATCAATAGTCATAAAAACTATCAATATGAGTATCTATCCCCATTACTAAACATCAATCACATCAATCTAACCATTTCTCTCGCTTTGACATCAATGGCAAAGGGCCATTCTACTCTTGGGGTGGTTCACCTTGCTTGAACTCTCCATTGGGCTACTCACCCTATCTTTTTGCCACTGAAAATATTTCTCCTTTTGAACAAGGGATATCAATCTGATGTAATGATGAAAATACATTTCTCATTCTCCCTTTATGACCATCTCTCCCCCTAGAATTATGCCTCTTTGTTCTTTCCTCAAGTAGAGAGATTTTTTCTAGGTTTGCATATGATAAGAATTTCCTCCTAGAATCATAAGATGAATGAATCCCCCTATGGGTATGTCTTCCCCCATTTTCAAATGGATCATAGATCAACCACTCTCTTTATGATGATCCTAGGACTTATTCATGCATCAAACTTGTGCCATACCATACATCATGAAACAAAAGATATGTCAATAATGAAAATAGAGAATCATGAAAAAGATATCAACCAAGTAAATCATGTACAAAATCCATGTGCATTAACCATGTATGTCAACAGATATCATCCAGAGAATGTATCCACCATATGTCAACATGTGCATCTACCAATATACCAACCATGTGCATCTATAAGTGTGCCATCATGCATCATCACTTGCACCGAGCAAGTATATCAATCATGCATCAACAAGCTATGACTCCCCAATGACGTACAACATGACTATCAACTCAACTCACCAACTACATGTCTCAATATGTAGCCCAACCACATGCAAAATGCATGCACCATGACATCCAACATATGCTTCCAATAATACATCATAATATATATCAATGAAACTCAAATATGTATCAACCATGTACCCCAACATATCAACATCCATCCATACTCATGGGTTAGTGCCATGCACCCAAGATTTATTTTACATCGTCCCCTTACAAGATCTAACATAGAACGATGAAAAAATGCAGCAAACAGTGTCAGAACCTACAATAAACCATGTCAGACCTTGCATCACAGAGTTATACCATCACATCAAACTGCAACCACTATCCATTGCCTTTTTCCCAAGGCTTTAACACATATAAGCGGTCTACTACATAACAACTTGCATATGTACGTGACCTATAAAAGGTCAGCCTGCATATGTATGTGACTGATACCACTGTCACCCACATAGGCTTCAATAGATGACTTACTTGAGCTTCCCTTTAGTCTTTCATTCTGTTATGGATGCTCTATTTTCTTCACCCACTTCTGTAGTTGTCCCTTCTCTTCAGAACTTGAGCTCTGAACATCAAATCTTTTCAAAGATGTCTCATTTCCTTACTTCATTCCTTTTTCTAGCCATGCTATGTGAAGTCCTCATCATGTACTTTCTTCTTGTGTTCCAACAATCCTAGGATTTGTCAAAAATATACTGTAGCTGTAGCATCTCATGGTGTTACAGTGAACAACAATGTGTCCTACTTGATCACATCTCCAACACCTTATGGTGTTATAAAATATTCCATTGTATCTCCTTTCATAAGCTCTGCATTCAAAATATTTGTGACCATATCCATTACATGAATAACAATTCCCATGAAAAATACATTCATACATTTTCTTTAGTGTCACAATAGTAGCTTCTTGAGGTATTCCTTGCTTTGTTATTTTGAAATTTTCTTTGCCTTGTGTAGGTGGTTGTTTTGCAACATTGTTTTCCTTCTTTGATGGACTTACCTCATGATTCTTTGAGGTGCTTTCTTCAACATATTTAGCTTCTTCTTTGTATCCAAGACTTGATTTATCAAGTGGTGATCTTTGACTTTCCAAGATCTCATCCAAGATTCATGAGATATTCAAGAATTTGTTTGACTTTTCTACCTTCTTTCCAAGGTCAACAATTTCATCTTCTAACTTACAACATGACTCTTCCTTTTCATTTATTTGATTCTTCAATAGTTCCTCTATTCTTTTGGATTCTTCAATTTCGGTCTAGAGATGGAAAATGGTTTCAAAACTTTTTCTAATCTCATCATATACATTTATTTCTTCTTTTCCATTCTTTAGTCCCTTGATCTCTTCTTCCTTTTCTTCTAATTGAGTCTTATTGCTCTCTTCTTGTTCCTTCAACATTTGTTTTAATTTCAAGATGTTCCTTAGAATCTTCCTAAGAAACTTCTTAGTGTTATCCGAAATATAGTTATAGTCTATATAATAATGATCACTTCTATATCTATATAAACTCTCTTCAACTTCCTTTTGAAGTTTTAATAGATTTTCTTCTATACTATTCATGGGTTAATTACCATCAAAATTTACACAAACTATTTCTAGATCTTCTTCTTCACTTGTAGAGAACAATTCATCATCATCATCATTGCAATCAAGGGTTTTTGAGGGTTCTTTACCTTCATTTGAAATATCTTCATGATTCCTTTTTGCCAAAATCAACACATAATTATTTTCCTTCATTTGAAATGTATTCAAGATCTTCCTTTGTGATATCATCACTTGATTCTTTATCTTCACTTGAAATGTTTTCAAGATCACATTTAGAAATAATACATTCAAGGGTTTTTGGAGATTCTTTACCTTTAATAAAATTGATGGAGCGATCTTCAATATCTTCATTCTCCTTCTTGCTTTGATATGTCTCCTCTAGCTTTAGCCATAGATCCTTGGTAGAAGTGCATTGTCCCATGCTCTCTTTTATAGGGTTTGAGAGTCCACTAAGAATGGTATTGAGAGGCAGTGCATCATTCTTCTTTCCTTCCCTTTGAGCTGCAAATTTTTACTTGTTCTTCAATGAAACTGATCCACCAATGGCTATCTTCCAAATAGTTGCTCCCATTTCCTTCAAATGTACTCTCATCTCTATTCTCCAAGCAGAATAGTTTTCCTCATCAAGGATTGGAACTTCATTATCCATTTGTGTGTCTATGGGTCTCCTTCAAGCTTGTTAAGGGTTGTAGTGAAGGCCTGCTCTGATACCAATTGTTGGACACACCTACTACACTTAGAGTTGGACACACCTACTACACTTAGAGGGGGGCGTGAATGAGTGTGAGTCTCTTTTTCCCAAAACTTCCCTCTTACACAAAACTCCTTAGTTAACATTCAACATTTACTCATTACCCATTTATTTCTTTTATAACCAGTTAGATGTGAACATATATTAGCAACATATATCAGGAATATTTCATCAACAATTGATCACCACAAAGAACGCCAAAAACACAAGATGTATGCACAATTTTTCTTTTTATTATGGACAACAATCTGGGGGTTTTTCAGCAACAACTGAATAGAGTACAACTCTACAAGAGCGCCATCTCTATATGGAAGACTCAGCTTACATTCTCAGCATCAACTGAGATGAGGCAACAATCCTCAATAGATATCAACTTGTCAACATGTACACAACCTATCAATAGTGCATCCCATGTGTGTACGTGCCCTAGATCACTATAGCCCACGTATGCACATGGCCAATGTATACAAAAACCTGTATATACCTTGTGAGCTTCTTAGGGTTTTTCCTTAAATACCAACTCAGATCCTCTACAACCAATTTATCTTTCTTTTCTATGTCTTACTGTCCAATATAACCTCCAACCAGTCACAACACATCCAATCTCTACAATAGCTTACTTATTTTCCACAACCAATCAATATGAATGCTATCTCAATCATGTATAAACAACTAGTATACTATAGCAATCATGTCACCTCTGAATCACAAGAGTACTTCTCTATAATGCCCCTTTCCAAATAGGAGCTCTAGAGAGGAGGCTTAATGGTTTAAACCGCTCTGTTAGACTATAGCCAGGGCTAAAGAGGGGTAAACAGGGTTACTAGTGGTCACTCCAGTCATAGGTGTTATATTCGGAAAGTGGCATTGAGCTAAAAAGGGTTAAAAGCACTTTTAAGTCATTTTGAGGTAAAAATAGAAGTCAACAATGAATTAGGGTTTCAGTAGTGATTTAGGGTTTTGGAAGTCAACAGTGAATTAGTGTTCCAGAATGATTTAGGGTATTGGAAATATATAAAGGAAGGGTCAGTGACCTAATCCATCATTATGCAGATTATGACTTGTCATTGAGGAGAAGAGGTGCATCTCATGAGAGATAGTTTAGTGTATTCGAGGAGGAAGACACCAGTTGGTTGACTTTGGTGTTGAAAGACACACCCTAGTCACCGAGAAGATCATCCAGGTCTTCCATCATTCTTCATTGATTCCGTAGTGCTCCCATATTCTGGGTATTATCTTTTAGTTGATTATTTGTATTCCGGCTAAGATCCTTTTGTCTTTTGATCTAGTCGAGTGTTGTTATTTTATTCAGCCGCAGTTGCTTATTTGTATTCTAGATAAGTTCCATTGTTTGTTGATCTAGTCGAGTATTGTTAGTTTATTCAACCGTATTCAACCATTTTGTAATCCACAGAGATATCATAATACAAACTTTGCAGTACTTTGTCGCGTTTATTATTTGTATGATCATTTATATGTTGTAAACCTTTGATCCTACAAACACATTAGCAACGTTTCCTAGACTAGCCAAGTCAGTAACATTACAGTGGTATCATAGCTTTAGTCTTGCCAGGCCGTGACTAAAGACAATGAGTGTAGTAAAAGACCCAGAGGGTCGTGAACACGTAGGTGATGAATATGTCACTTACAACAGGCATCAGGAAAGAGGGCATATGCTTGATTTTCCCCCTTTTCCTCCTAGCTCAGAGGAAGAGGAAGAGGCACACAGAGAAGAAGAGAGAAGGGCATAGCATGAGGCAGAGAGGATGCTAGGAGACATATATGAGCGACCAGAGGGTAGTGGCAAGGCCCTTGTAGATCCAGAGGAAACTTTCATGTAGGTTATCAATGATATGTTATCTAGTCAACGAGCCATGTCTCAGTCTTTGGCACATGTGTTTGATAGATTGGCTAGAGTGGGCACCCCAGACATAGAAGTTCCGCATGCAACACAGGGGAACTCAGGAGTAGGCAGTAGACCCCAGTCACCCTCTTGCACATACACCTCTGGAAGTAAGATTCCCTGACCCTTGCTTCCCAATTTCTAGAGGGCACCCCCAGTAGAAGCACCGCCACTGATAGCACAGAAGCCACCCACTCATGCAGATGAAATTGCAGAGTATAGGAGAGAGTACATAGCATTGGGTCACGAATTCCATCAGGACATGACCTTAGTTGAGTACCGTGGACTCAGACTCAGGAACCGCCCCAGAGAGATGCATAGGGGAGGACCACAATAGCGGCAGGGGCATAACCTCAATTTCATTCGAAAAGTTGGGAAACTTACCATCCCTTCTTTCAACGGATCATCCAAATACACTGCTAGATCTTGGGTATAGAAGCTAGACACATATTACAAGCTCAACCAGATGACGGAGACAGAGGCCATTAGTTTTGCGACCTTACACTTGGAGGGTGAGGCACATGAGTAGTGGTACCATGGACTGGTGAAATTTAGTCACAGTCACATGACCTACCATGGACAAGTTTGACAGAAAGGATCTTGAGATACACTTCATGGATCTAGCTCAGTTGAGGCAAACTGGCACAACAGAGGCATTCATCATAAAGTTTCAGTGGGTAGCCATGGTAGTGATAGATATATCAGAGCCTAGGCTGATCATGATATTCAAAGAAGGACTTACAGAGCCTTTGAGAGGATGGGTGAAGGCATACAGGCCTCCCACTTTGTAGGATGCCATCCTTCGCACTCGAGATCTGGCAGACTCAATGCCAAAGACTAAAAATTTCTCCAAACCATTTGTGCCCCAGAGGGATCGAGATAGGAAGACATTCCAGAGAGAATGGAAGGGAAAGGAGAAGTTGGATGATGAGACTAGGCGAGAGCTTATGAGGAAGAAGCTTTTCTTCAGCTGCAAATGTCCTTGGGTCATAGGCCATAGGTGCATGGGCAAGGGAGAGATTCATTATATTGAGGTAGAAACAGACAGTGTGGACTATGAGGAGGAGGAGTAGGATAGTGGATCCACTAGTTCAGAGGAGGAGTCAGCACCAGCAGAGGAAAATCCTCCCTATAGACCACCGAAACTGGCCGGAGCCCATCCTCCAGTAGTTCCACAACTTCCAGAACAGGATAACAGGAGGAAACCAACAAAGGGAGGTGTCATAGAAACCCTGTTGGTGTATAAATATGTTCAATATATATCTTACACTCATTTAAATGTCAATCTGGGATTTGTAATCAAAAGAGTTGTTACACTATATGTGTCGAGAACAGGTAACCTACCTAAGTCTGTTGCATATAGGAAATAATTAATAACATAAAAACTTTGTTTCTAATATTTCTAAATACTTCAAATATCTTTTAACTTAGAAGAGAAAACTGATAATGAAACTTAAACAAACAGCCAATCAAAGAGATGCTATCCTAAAGAAATAAGTCTGTTGATTTCAGGCTCATGAATTAAAGGGACAAACTTAAGAATCTTGTCTCCTATAACAATCAAAACAGTAAATACCAATCAACTCCAATCACTCTTGAAATCAAAATCAACTCCACCTTCATGTAATTCAAACAAAACCATATAAGGAATATTCGGTATAACTGAGAGACTTCATTACAGAGCATGAAGATGATGTATAAAGTCTTTTGGTTCCTTGACATACTAAATCTACTACAATCATAAACTCAAGATATTAGTCCCACACTTCCAATAATTAAATGGCCATATCCAACATTTGAGAAAGAACTATATATTTGATCTAGCACCTGATTATTCACACCAATCCAAAAATGATTAACTCAATGCTGAACTCTGAAAATAAATTAAAGATCAATCACACACACACTATTGTAAAATATCCACACAAACACACAGAACTTATACAAGGAAGTCTAACTTGGTTGGGGTAGTGGGCCCTTGGCGAACCAACAAGGAACCTATTAAGAAAGTGACAGACTAAATATTTTCACTCACATTCAGGAATTGACATAAAAGATATTTTGCATTAATTCAACTGGTAAATTGGATCAATAGTTCTTTACTTCATGCATAAAAATGATAGGTATCGTCTGGTTCTGATAGCATACTTTGTTACATTCCTTATTATCCACCTACTATCACCTATACAACATTCCTTATATAAGGTAAGATGATACTATCAATATCTATAGATAAGCATTAAACTGTTTGAGAGATTTTATAACTGATATTTACATCGAATTTCTAGGAATCGATTCCATCCTCATGACATGAAGTGCATGAGCGATGGAGTCTCTCGTACTCTGGAAAATTGATTTGGGAGCTTCTGTTCAACTGCCTTCTTGAAATCCTCACCATTGTACTGGTCCAACTGGAGCATTTTGGAAATAGAGGTTTTGGTACCAGAATACACATAGTCGTGAGTCTGGTATCGGAATGGACACAGAGTAGATAGTACCAGAATGGATAAGGAATAGATAGTATCGGATCAAAACTGCCATGGGTACCAGAATAGCTTTGGTGCCGTATTGCATGATTACTGGTAGTACCGGAATGGCGCAAGTACTAGATAGGCTTCTCATGAGTCAAACTATTAGGACTATACAAAATAGAAAACTTTAATCGAATTAATTAAAGAAATTTAAAAAAAACATTCTTTAAATCATTAATTACCTCTTGTGAACATGAACAAGTTCATTAGGTATGTGTGTGGGAGTAAAATAGTCAAGTATTGACTTATAACATAGGAGAAAAGGCTTATATACAAGGTAATATAGGGCATTATATATGTCAAAAGAGGGACTCAAAATTTCATCATGCTGAAGGTGTTGCATGTCCTCATGCAACATTATCAAAACTGATACCCAAAAATTCTGTAAAATTGGATCCTTCTCTATTATTTCTCAGGTTGTAGGATATTAAAACCATAAAATTCACTCCTCAATCCCTTCTTGATCACCCTAGTGTACTGGATCAATCATAGGACCTTGTTGAGTTTGGTAGAGACCTCTACATGTTGTTCCTTCAATTATGCATTCTCTGCCTTGATATGCCTGTCCAATACCTTGTACTCTTCAACTTCTTGCTTCAACCTCTCAATATTTGCTATCAATTTTCATTTTCTTAGGGACTTGTCCGGGCTAGGTGTGATTAATTCCTTAGTCACCTCCTCTCGGTCTTATTTTTCTTTTCTCAAACCCCTCAACATCTTTGTTACCAACCCTTCCGTCTCACTTATTGTTACCAGACCTTCTGTCTCACTTGTTGTAGCCCCATAACCACTTCCTTTTTCCGGAGAACTTGGAATATCCATAGGTTCTCCTTGAAGAGAAGGTATATTTGGAACTATCACTTGTTTGGCCATGCTTCTGGTGGTCCTTCATGTGGGCAGCAAGACCTTCTTAGATTTGTTGACAGGGGTAGGAGTTTCCTCAAACAACTTCTTTTTATTAATCTTAACACCGGTCTTAGGCCTGGACACCTCTTTCTTATGTGTTGATTTGATCCTTATCTTGAGGCCTTGAGTTGTGAATTATGGAGTTTTCTTCCACTAACCAGCCCGTATTTCTACCCTGGAATATTGAGGCATAGGTTCTGGAATTGTCACCTTAGCAGTTTCTTTCAATTCACCAACCAGTTTTTGGGAAGACTGAATAATTTCCTCCAGAACATTTTTCAATTCTTTAGGGGATTCCATAGGGGGTTTGACAGTTGCCTTATGTAAAATCTCTTGTTGATTTGTTTCCTCCTTATTTCATTTCTTACTCTGTGATAGTTGGTCTTTAGGACACAGGACTGAGCTAGATTCTTTAGACTATGTAGACTTTTTCTTGCATTGTAAGTTGAGGTCAGGGGTCTTCTCTACTTGGCTGGCTGGTTCTAATGGCACCTCCATGGTTGCTTCAGGAACGTTGTCTGATCGGCCTCCTAGCTCAAAGTCTTCCTTTTTTCTTTTATCCTTTTGAATCGAGGTAGGGATCATTTTCTGGGATTGGGTGGCTTTCCTCTTCCTCGATGTAGTAGGTTCCCCTATGACAAAATTTTCTGTCACTTATTTCTCAATGGGTTGAGATGAGCTAGGAGTAATAGTGCCTACTTTACTTCTTGGTGTCGCACGTCTGTATTTCTTTTCCTTTTTTCTTGAACCCTCATTGTGTATCCCTGTCTCCTGTATCTCAACAGATTTGGATATTCCATGAGCAAAATTCTGTTGGAGTAATTTTTTCCATCTACCACCTTGTGTCCTTAAAGCATGAACAACCAAAAGTTTGATTAAACCATGGTGATGAAGGCTAGTTTCTGGTTTCTTGGAAACTAACCTCACCCCTCTCACCATATTCTTTAAACTCATCCATAGGAAGTGGGGAAAATTAATTTGTGGTCCTCCCTTGAAATGTGATAAAAGCTACAAATGATAAATGAAGGTCACTGCATACCTTCCTTCATAGGTGAGGAATTTTTTTAGACTTATGAGCATCATCCAATATTCCTATTTGACATAGCTTCATGGGATGCCCTTAGTCCAATCGGGTTATTGATGTTCTGATTTGAGGAATTTTTGACAGAGTTTCCTGTCAACGATCACCCTCTTGAAGTATTTTTCTCTAGCCATGGGGAGACCTGTAGCTTTTGATATAGTGGCTTCTGTAATTGTTATCTTTATGTCTCCAAACTTCACACTTCCTCCATAATATGTCTATGAAAAGGCAAGAGAAATTCCCTCGTGATGGCCTTTAAACTTCTCCAAAAATGGCACCCACCCTACCTGTTCATATTTCTCCTTGCAAGCCTGATATTCTGATGTTTCCCTATATAATTGAAAAATGGGCTCATGCCTATCAACCCACATGCTAGCTTAAACAATTCTCTCGGGTAGATGAGGCACAGATAGAGGGTCGAGGGTTCAGTACCAGATAAATGTAGGCTGTGATAGAGTACCAGACGGGGAAAATATGCAAGGGATACAAAGGCACAAGATGTCTATAGATGGTGTGGCAACAACGGTAAATAATGCTCATCTAGATGGAAGAGCCATACATAGGATCATTTATAGATGGAAGTGTAGATTACAATGGTCGCATCGATAATCATAATGATATGGTGAGGCAGGTCAGATCCACTAACGACTTACGGACTCGTGTGAAACTTAGTGTCAGACAATATTCATGGAAAGGTGTGGTTGTTATGATCGTGAATCGTGAGTGTAGAATCGGTTGGGATTATTATTCGATATGCTTAGAGACGTGGTTCATGTCATTTTATATAGTACATTAGCAAATCATAAGTTTATGTGATTTATTTACTGAATAGACAGAGGGAGTATGAGTTTGATCTGGTAAGAGACATCATGACCTTGCACTCTTAATATTTTGGGGGATAGGGGCATCTTCTCCTTACGGAAATGTGGTCGAGGATTTTACAAAGGTTAGTGAAAGAAAGGGTATGTCATGATCCGAGAGAAACCAAATGTTTTAAATGCATATTTAGTCTAATTCCTTTAAATAAAATGAAAAAAATGTTGAATCCACATGTCCTTGCACTAATAATTGAACAACAACTTGGAAATATGATGAGAGTTACCAGTCACATCCTTACCAGTACCAGATGATCTAAGTACCAGATCACTTGTGTGCAGCATTGGAACTAGTATGGGATCACCTATGTGTAGAGTTCGTAATTAGTACTAGAATAACGCAGGGTCCCTTCTTTAATACCGGATAGGATCCGGTACCAGATAAGCACAACGAGATGATTTGGTGCAGGGGTGGCCCTTGGTATTGGATGAACATAGAGGTGATCATTGGTTCTAGATAAGAACATATATGAACATTGTTTTCTGGTGCTTGAAAGATCTTTGACACAAATTTTGGTGGCAGTTACTTGTAGAAATAACTAGTGTTCTGTGATCAGATTCGATCGAAAAATCATGTAGTTACCAAAATTTTGTAGAGGAATAATGCAAGAGAGCTCTGTAACATGAGGGTATTCTGAAATGATGAGTTACTGAGATGACAAAACCCCTTTTCTTTTAGAACCAAGGTGATCACAACTTCTGCTGGAATTTCCTCTTTTATTACAAAAACAACAATAATAATCCTAACTAATACTTTTCTGTGGATTTTTATTGAGCCCAGATTAGTTAATGCTCACTAGTATTTTCAATTTTACAGAGTTTGAAAAACTTAAAGGAAACTCTCTATACTGTACCGTGGATTTTTATCGAGACTGAGCCAGTTCCTACTCGTCGGTGTTTTCAATTTTAAAGAGTTTGAAAAACTTAAAGGAAACTCTTTATACTATCCCATGAATTTTTCTCGAGCCCGGGCCAGTTATTTCTCACTGGTGTTTTCAATTTTAAGGAGTCTAAAAAACTTAAAGAAGACTCCATCTCGTAGATGCCCTCTTTATTCGTTTGTCTACATGGGAACACAACCAACTTTTGTTTTGTTTTTGTTAGTTATATTAGAAAAATAAAAGAGAGACTTTATCTAATGACACACCTATGTATAGAAGAGGAATTTATGAAATTGAACTTACCGTGGTAGGTCAATAGGAGGAGAAACCCTCTTGCTTACCAGTTGCATTTCAGAACTCTGAAGAACATTTTTGATGAAATCCTCTTTTGACAGAGGCTTATGATAAACCTTCATTCGATGCCCATTTACAACAAAGGAAGTCTGATTTTCATCAATGGTCTTTATCCTTACTGAACCATTGTCATAAATTGTATCAACCTCATAGGGGCCCATCCATCTAGTAGACAATTTACCTTTAAAATTTTTGAATCTACTATCATATAGGAGGGCCCAATCACCTGATTGGAAGGACTTCTTTTTAATGTAATTTTCATGCCATTTGGTCCTTTTCTCTTGTATCAGGGTGGTTCTTTGTAGAGAATCATGTCTTATCTCATCGAGATCATTTAATTGTAATAGCCTCTTTTTTTTAGCTTCATTCCGGTCCATCCCTAATTGCATGGCAGTTCTGAAGGTTTTTACTTGAAACTCTATGGGCAGTAGTACTTGTTTCCCATAAACCAACTCATAAGGTGTATGGCCTGTTGTATTTCTCAAAGATGTCATGTAGGCCCACAAGGCCTTAAGCAACCTATCAACCCAATCTTTTTGATGTAGCTAAACAATATTAGTGAGGATGGCCTCTATCACTTTGTTGGTCGATTCCACTTGGCCATTGGCTTGGGGGTGATAGGGCAAAGACTTTATGTGTTTGATGTTGTACTGTTCAATAAGATCCTTGACCAAATTTGGGGTGAATTTTGTCCCTTGGTCAGTGAATATTTCCCGAGGTACCCCAAAACGAGTGAAAATTTCCTCAAGGAGAAAGTCTACAATAGATTGTTCATTGGTTGAATACAAAGCCTTGGCTTCTACCCATTTTGTTACATAGTCTGTGCAAACTAATATGTACTTTTTTCGGTGGGACATGGGATTGATAGGTCCTACAAAATTTAAGGCCCATTTTTCAAAGGGTTCGATCACTACTTGGGTTTGGGGTGGCATTTCGTCGACTACTGTAGGTTTTCCCATTCTTTGGCAATCATCGCAACTGGCCACGTGTTTCTTTGTATCCTTGAATATGGTTGGCCAATAATAGCTAGACTGTAGAATCTAGTAAGTTGTCCTTTTGTCAACAAAATGGCCTCCACATGGGCCATCATGGGAATATTTGAAGATATCCTGCATTTCATCTGCCCGAACACATCTTCTAATTACCAAATCAGGTCCAGTTCGGTATAGGGAAACCTCATGCCACATATAATTGGCACTTAGCTGAATAATTCTTTGTTTTTATCTAGATGTCATACTTCAAGGCAGATTTTTGGTTTCTATATAGTTGGCTACGTCTGCATACCAAGGGGTGTAAGTAGAAATGGCGAATAAATTCTCATCCAGAAAATCATCATCTACTGGAGTACTGTCACCTATATGAATAAGTCTAGACAAGAAATTAGCAACCAAATTATCTCTTCCAGGCCTATCTAGTATAGTGATATTGAATTCTTGTAGTAACAACAACCATCTAGTCATTCTAGCATTTGTAACAGGTTTGTTTATTAGAAATCTGATAGTTGAGTGGTCGATGTGCACAAAAACTTTGTATCCTATTATATAGTGTCTAAACTTGTTGATGGCATGTACTACTGATAAAAATTCTTTTTTCTTGACAGTATAGTTTTCTTCAGCAGGTGAGAGGCTCTTTCTAACAAAGTATATAGAATAAGGAATCTTCCCTTCCCTTTGTCCTAATACATCTCCCAAAGAGGTATCTGAGGCATCTGTGCAAATATGGAAAGGAAGAGACCAGTTTGGACCTCTCAAAGCAGGGGAACTTGAAAGTTTTGTTTTTTAGACTTCAAAGGAGATTTGGCATTGCTCATTCCAACATAATTCAACATCTTTTGTTAGTAGTTTGAAAAGGGGGGAAGCTAGGTTTGTAAAAATTTCAATAAACCTCCTATAGTAGCCATCATGCCCTAAGAAAATTATGACTTCCTTTTGTGAGCTAGGGATCTTGATTTGGGAAATAATGTCAATCTTGGTAGGGCTCTTATTCCTGGACCAAAGATGTGGTGACCATAACAATTCCTTCAGTGAGAAACATTCTAGATTTTTCGTGACTGAGTGAGAGGTTGGTCTGTTTACACCTAACCAATACCTTCTCCATATTATCGAATGCCTGTTGGAAATCATCCCCATATACTGTGAAATCATCCATGTAAACTTCCACACAATCATTGGTTAAATCAGAGAAAATAACCAAGACAACCCTTTGAAAGGTAGCAAGGCCATTACATAACCCAAAGGGGAGAACCCTATAGGCATAGGTTCCCCAAGGACAGGTGAATGTGGTCTTATCCTGATCTTCTGGTGAAATTTGTATTTGGTTGTAACCACTAAACCCATCCAAGAAAGAAAAATACCTCTTCCCAGACAAAGTGTCTAAGACATGATTTATGAAAGGCAAAGGGAAGTAGTCTCTATAGGTTCCCTTGCTTAATTCTCGAAAGTCCACACAAATCCTCAATTTCCCATTTTTCTTTGGTACGATAACTAATGGGGAGACCCACTTGCTATCTGATATAGGGTAAATGAAATTGGCTTGTAGGAGTTTTTGGAGTTCTTCTTTTACTATATCTTTCAAGGTTGGATTCATTCTTCTTTGGGGTTGTGTGACATGTGTAATCTGATAGTTATTGTAAATATGATGCATGCAGGTATCTGGGTGGATCCCTTTCATGTCAGAGTAATCCCATGCAAAAGAATTTGATTTCCCTTGAATCATTTGTTTCAACTTTTGTTGTTGATCTGTTTCTAGGATAGCATTGATATATAAGGACTTTCTAGGACTGATTTCAACTTCTTGAACACTTGATTCTTTCCCCTCTATTTGTGAAACAATGGTTTTTGTAGCAGTGGGAAGATGCCAAATTTTCCGAAATTTGGGGCTAAAGATGTATGTGTAGTTAGGGAAAGGTTGAGGATAAATGATGCATGCTGAGTCAACCAAGAATAGACTTAAAGACTTAAGATTTGTTCTTTATTTTTCTCTTGTACTCCTTTCACTTGTTCAAGTCTCAACAAGGGATGAGTGCAGTCCTCCTCTCCATAGGGATTCTCGAACTAGAGAGGAACTTTAGTGGCTGGTTTGGCGGGGGGGAAAAGGATAAGTTTTTGACTTTGAGTGCCATTGGAGATTGTTATTTCTCCAGATCGATAGCTAATGAATGCATCAACAGTGGACAACCAAGGTTAGACGAGTACTACTGGATGTCCCATTTTGGGGGATTTGGGATGAATTACTAAGTGCACAGGGTATTCCCAAGAGGCCAATGTAACTATTATGTCATCTAAACTCCCTGTTGGGGTGATGATAGATTTATCTGCAAGCTCCAGAAGAGTTTGTGTTGGTCTTAGGTGATCTAGTTGTAGTTTTTTCATAGTGTTTACTGACATCACATTTATTTCTGCCCCTAGATCAATCAATGTGTTAGGTAAGGAAACACCATTGATTTCTATGGTTACCACTAGGTTCCCTGGATCACTATACTCAGATGGAATTTTTGTTATAAATTTTGATAACTGCCCTACCACTCGTATGACAGGAGGCTCCTTCCTCTTTCTCCCTGGCTTTTTAATGGAAAGGTTCCTTACAATTTTAGCATAGATAGGTATGCCTTTAATGGCCTATAGTAGTGGGATATTTACACATATTTTCCAAAGTTCAGTCTCCAGATTATGTTCTAGAGGTTCCTCAGTTTTCTTTACAAGCAACCTTTCTGGGTAAGGAGGATTCATTTTCTGAGGTGTTTCTGCTACAAGGGAGTTGGGAGAAGGAATTTCTTATTGTATTGGAGTGTTTCTTTCTTCATTTAATGGATTAGTCATATGTTCTTCTCTTTGAACTACTTGGACATTTATTTGTTCTTCTTGATTTGTGTGATTATGTACTTGTTCTTATTGGATGACCATAGTGGGATTTGTTTTGTTTACAACCCTTCTTGATCTTAATTCAATTTCATTAAATGGAGCTGGTGTTATTATATATGTAGGGAAGGTTTGTACTTCAATGTTTTGTAAAGTTTGTGTCGACCTGTTATTTGGGTTAGGGATAGGTTGTGCAGGAATAGGTGTAGGTCGAGGAGGGTTTTGGATGGGTGCAACTTGCATTGGTTGCTGCATATTTGGATTCATGGGTAGTGCGAGTTGTTGTTGTAACTATGGGGGTGGAAGAAGAGCAGGGGGGTTAAATCTTGGGAGCAGTTGTGAAATATTCAAAGGGTATTGTGGATAAGTGGGGAAATTTGTTGGTTGGAAGGGAACATTCCCATATACAGGTCCTCTCCACCCTTGTTTCCAAGGTTGGGTTTGTGTCGACAACTGAGGGTAAGACATGGGGGGTACCCATTGCTGTTGGGGGTATTGTGTAATTGTGTTTGCAAACATGCTGGGGTTTTGTTGTCTCCATGGTCTCCTACGGGGGTAGGATGTTTCAGGTTCTCCTCCTCCCTTGAACATGGACTTGATTCTAGGTAGAGAAGGGAATTCATTAGTAGGATGGTCCTCTGTACAGAGACCATAGATTTCAATAAAATTAAGGGGGCATTCCTTTTAAGTGTGTTTCCTCCTACACTGATGACAGAAAATTGCTAATGAAACATTTTCTTCCTCTTGTTTTCTTTTAATTTTCATGGTATCTAGTTGGGAACTGATGGTGTTTAGGATATCTGTTTTAAATTTTTCTAATAGATTTCCTAGTTCAATCATAGTGACCCCTCTAGATGTGGGTTTAACAATTCTATTGGTAGGGTCCCTTATACTTTTCCCCGTTTTAGCTTGACTGCGAGAGTATCTTTTACAATACTCTGCTATGTCTGCAAATGGATTTTGGTACACATCCCCAGAACTTATGAGGTTTAACACTTCAATGAAATCATCCCTCACACCATTTAGAAAGACAATCCTAACTGTAGTTGTGTCCAAGGAAAACTGCTTAGTATTTTGGTAATTGTATAAGAACCTTTCTAGGTAGTCTTCTAAGCTTTCTTCTTCAGATTGTTGGATTTTGAATATATCATTCCTAGCATCCCTAGGTCTGTAGTAATCTTGGTATTTTTGGAGGAATGTCTCCTTCATACCATCCCAAGACAAAATGGTGTGTTCCCCTAAGCTCATGAACCACCTTAGTGCCAAATATTTTAGTGTAGTTGGGGAAAGTTTTAATGTTTGAGCATTATCTGTGTAGTTATAACTCCTACACAATATGCCAAATTCAAATAAAAATGAGTCAAGGTCTTCTGTCGACATACCTTGGAAATGAGGAAGTGAAGATAATGGAATGTTCTTCATAGAAACGTATTTAGTGATATCCAATATGGAGAATCCAAATGTCTATGTTTCAATAGCTGTGTTTCCATCTTCTTTTGCCATGTCTCCAAACAACCTGTAGGGGGGAGGTGAGGTCTCTCCACTGAGTGATGGTTCTACCACTGGGTTACTTGGTATCTCTAGTTGTTCCAAGGTTTTGTGTGGCCTCCCAATAGTAGATGCAACCTCTTCTATTACTACCTTTGCTTCTTTTCTAGTTTCTCCTTTGGATGGGGTTGCTAGTGCTTCCTCTCTTTCTTGTTGTATTATGTATTCAATATGAACAGTTGCCTCAGATTTAGTGCCCTTTGTTGTTGTTGTAATTGTTTCATTTGAGCTCTCTCCTCTGAGAGTTTTTCCTGCACGGATTTTCGATGAATTAGTATAAGGGTTTTTTGTTGTTGTTGTTGTTTTCATTTCTCGATTTTCTGAGATTTTAGGAGCAATAAATCTACCTTTATTATCCCTATACCTACTCATAAAATAAATTTAAATGAAATAAATGAAAAACACAGATTCCTAATTATTAAAGGTAGGAAGACAACCTGACTTTGGAGCAACCCCACCAAAGTGGATGCGCAGGTTCTTAACTCTTATCTTACCATCTTCTCTCTACCCTTAGATTGTCCTTAAATCCAATACAATACTTCATCAAACCAATCAAAAACTCAAAATACTACCTATTATCATTTACAACTCCCCCGAAACGACGCCAAAATGTTGGTGTATAAATATGTTTAATATATATCTTATACTCATTTAAATGTCAATACGGGATTCATAATCAAAAGAGTTGTTACACTATATGTGCCGAGAACAGGTAACCTACCTAAGTTGCATATAGGAAATAATTAATAACATAAAAACTCTGCTTCTAATATTTCTAAATACTTCAAATATATTTGAACTTAGAAGAGAAAACTGATAATGAAACTTAAATAAACAACCAATCAAAGAGATGTTATCCTAAAGAAACAAGTTTGCTCATTTCAGGCTCGTGAATTAAAGGGATGAAGTTAAGAAGCTTGTCTCCTATAGCAATCAAAAAAATAAAGAGAAATCAACTCCAATCACTCTTGAAATCAAAATCAACTCCAACTTCAAGTAATTAAAACAAACCAGTACAAGGAATATTTAGTATAACTGAGAGACTTCATTACAGAGCATGAAGATGAGGTATAAAGTGTTCTAGTTCATTAACATACTAAATCTACTGCAATCATAAACTCAAGATATCAGTCCCATTCTTCAAATAATTAAATGGCCATCTCCAACATTTGAGAATGAAATATCTATTCAATCTAGCACCTGATTATTCACACCAATCCAAAAATGATTAACTCAATGTTGAGCTCTGAAAATAAATTAAAGATCAATCACACACACACACTGTTGTAAATATCCACAGAAACACACAGAACATATACAAGGAGGTCTACCTTAGTTGGGGTAGTAGGCCCTTGCTGAACCAACAAGGAAACTCTTAAAAAAGTGACAGACTAAATCTTTTCACTCACATTCAGGAATTGACATAAAAGATCTTTTGCATTAATTCAACTAGTAAATTGGATCAACAGTTCTTTACTTCATGCATATAATTGATAGGTATCATCTGGTTATGATAGCATACTTCGTTACATTCCTTATTATCCATCTACTATAATGTATACAACATTCCTTATATAAGGTAAGATGATACTATCAATATCTATAGATAAGCATTAAACAGTTTGAGATATTTCACAATTGATATTTACATCGAATTTCTAGGAATCGACTCCATCCTCATGACACGAAGTGCATGGGCGATGGAGTCTCTCGTATTCTAGAAAACTGATTTGGGAGCTTTTGTTCAACTTCCTTCTCGAAATATTCACCATCGTACTGGTCCAACTGGTGCATTATGGAAACAGAGGTTTTGGTACCGGAATACACACAGTCACTAGTCTGGTATGGGAATGGATGCAGAGCAAACAATACAAGAATGGATATGGAATAGATAGTACAGGATCAAAACTGCCTTGGGTACTGGAATAAATTTGGTTCCAGATTACACGATGACTGGTAGTACCAGAATGGTGCAAGTACCAGATAGGTTGCTCATGAGTCAAACTATTAGGACTATACAAAATAGAACACTTTAATTGAATTAATTGAAGAAATTTAAACAAAACATGATTTAAATCATCAATTACCTCTTGTGAACATGAACAAGGTCATTAGGTACGTGTGTGGGATGAAAATAGTCAAGTATTGACTTATAACATAGGCAAAAACGCTTAGATACAAGGTAAGGTAGGGCATTATATATGTCAAAAGAGAGACTCAACAGACCCTTTCTGGTGTTCCCATGCATGATACCCTCCATATTAGAGGGATTATTCAGGGGCAATGGGAAATCTCCCTGATAGATGGTGGGGCCACCCACAACTTCATCAACGCTTCACTAGTATCGAGACGAGTACTTTAGACAGAGGAGTTTGAGGGGTTTGATGTTGCGGTAGCAGATGGCCACATAGTGGAGTGTCTAGACAGAGTTCCAAACTTAGAGATGAAGTTAGGAAACTATACAGTGAGAGACACATTTTATGTGGTTGACCTATTGGACACAGATGTGGTGTTAGGAGTTCAGTGGATGATTACCTTGGGAAAAATCACTACCAACTACCAAACCTTGGAAATGGGATTCAGAGATCAGGATGGGAAGAAGGTTGTTCTAAGAGGTATGGAGAGGACATTTAGACATGTGGAGGTAGAATATGCTACAAAATGCTTGATCACTACTTAGAAGGATTCAGAAGGATGACATCAATACCCAATGGCTTTACTGGAGATATTTATTTATTTTGGTCTAGGAATGATACCTCGCTAGACCAAGCACTCGCATTTACCCTTGCACTCGCATTGGGAAGCACTGAGATACACTGGGATATACTGGGATAAGGAGATACCACCCGCACCCGCAATGACCCGACCCCCGTCTCTCGATTGTTCCCATCGCGTTCCCATCGCAGTAGTTCCCATCAAGAATTCGTTTT